>SIJG01000021.1:1165473-1376934 GCA_023374025.1 Heterodera schachtii
AATAAATTACAAAACCCAACCTTTTTGTAATTTAGCCCGTTGGCACCGCCGGATATTATCAATATGCTAAAGTCGGTCTTTAAATGTTGGCTAACCATGAAATTCACTCCCTTAATTAAGAAAAGTTTTTTGACAATACAAAACTTCTCTTATAAAAATTTTCTTCCATTATAAATCTACGCAAAAAAAAACTCAAATTAATAAATATTAGCTAAATTCACAGTTTTGGCACATTAACGTTTTACATTTTTTTCCGGTACAAATCCGCTCCCCTCGTGGATTAATATAAAATATTTTAATAAAATTTTTAAGCTAACGATAATTTTTTAACGACAATTTACTCAAAAACATTGCAACAACTTTCGCACAAAAGTGATCACACCAAAAGATACGAGCATTTAGCCCAATATTTTGGCACAATTTCTTTTTTCTATGGCCAAATTTATAAGGCACTAATTGTGGCACAAAATTGGCTAAAACCCAGTGTAAAATTTGACCAAAGATTGACGGAACTCAAGCAGGAATGTGACGATGCCACAAACGAATTGGCAAAAACCAACCAGAAATTAGCTGAAAATAATTCCATCAAAAATTTGCTGCTGAACAATGATGGCATTAAAAATTTGACAAAAACTTTTCACGACATTAAAAGCATTGTAAATTCGCCAAAGAATTTAAGTAGAGGAAGTAGAAAAGCAGAAGAAAATGGCGGCGCAATAGAAATGATTGAATTTGATGATGATTTAAAAAATTTGGAAAACAACGAGGATGACGTCACTCAAACGGACACTGTCGATTTCATGGGCAATTGGGTGTGGATTGATTAATCATTAGGCCCTGAATTTGTGTGGATTTCCATATATTTTTGCACACTTATTTCGGCCTAAAAACCACGTAAATAGCCTGGTTTGATGCTTCTAAGATGCCTTTTTATTTCCATATTTTAGGGTTTTGCGATTTTTTCGTCCAAATTATAATCCATATTTTGAGTTTTTTTTTTGTATAAATCGCAAAAAGTACATCTAAAATTGAAAAAGATGCATATAAAAGCGAAATATATGTATAGAAATTTTTCTAAATTGTTCAATTCAAAATTCTCGAAAAATAGCTAAATATTATGGAAAGAAAATAATTTTAGAAGAAAAATACAAAATAAAGCTTAATAATGAAGAAAATTTAGAAAAACTCGAAATTTTTCCTTTTTCGACTTAAAGAATATTTTAAAATTTCGTTAGTCTCGTCGAGCAAAGTTATGAAAAAAAAATTTTTTTTGTCAAACATTTCTTTTATGGTTTTTTTGGTTGACGCCGCTCTATTTGATATAGGGGTTGCATTTTTATGTTTTTACATATTTTTTCTGCGGCATAATTATGGCGAGAGCAGCCCAAAAAAAGCATTTTCTCCGAACAATTTTCGATTTAGAGCGCCTGATAAAAACATAAAAAAACATATTTTGGCGTTTTGAGACAAAACATATCGCATTTATTTCGGGGTTTGGCAAAATTGAGAAATAAACCCCTAATATCAGCCTTTCTTGCCATTTCTTACAACCTTTTCAATTTTTTAAAATTTATTTCGAATATTGAAAGTAACCAAATCGAATTCTTAATTCGTCATTGGATTTCAAAATTCTCCGCTGGAACTTTCAATTTCAAAAAATAATTTTATCAGAAAAAAAAGCCAATTTTACCCAAGAACAATATTTATACGGGCGAAAATGATAAAGAATGTGATTTTTCTGCGATTTTTCTGCATAAAGACACAGAATTTTTCCAATTTTAACAAATATTTTGGCATTTTTTTTGGCTTTTAGCACATATTTCAGCATTTTTTAGCACATTTGATTACATATTTTTAGTCTTTTTCGCCCCTAAAAATCCCATCCTTATTTATAAAGAACAATTTAATTTTTAAAAAAAACCATGGGAAAATAAAACTGCGACAAAATGAAAAAAATTAATTAAAGCGATTTGGAACCAAAAACTCTAATTTCCAAAACTTGGACTTCAACTTTTTTTCGAATTCGTGTCCGGGGTTCGGAATATAGAACAATGTTCTGTAAAATTATACATTTACTATAACAATACTTAATGCTACAGAACTTCATTTTAAATATTTGTATTACTGACGCATTTTATACTGACGCAATTCCGGTCACGGACCAAAAATAACTTTTTGTATTTTAATTTTAATTTGTTGTCAAAATAGTTTAATTTTAAATTTTTTTAATAAATACTAATTATTTATAAATTGAAATACGCTTAAAATGTTTAACAATAAAAAATTAATACAGAAAAAGCAATTACTTCACCAGGACCCAAACATGAAATTCTGTAATTCTTTTGCTTTATATCAGGGATTGGCCGAAGGGAACGGGTCGTTTTGGCGCCCAAATTTTTCGGATTTCTAGGGTCTCCAAATGTTGCGCCATTTTTGAAAATCTGCTCATAAAATTGAGCTTTTTTTCGGTACCGAATTTCGTAATCGAAGTAGGTAAAAGAAAAATTGGAGAAATTTTTTATTAAAATTTGTAAAATTATCAACGAATTTCATTCATTATGTCAAATTTATTTTCTCCGTCTCCCAAAATTAATAATTATAGTTTTGGGTATAATCATCTCGTCAAATCGGCCAATTTTTTTTTCAAATTTTACCACAGCGCGCATATCTGTGCCAACGGCACATCTTCTTTAAATATATCAGATCCAGCCCTGCTCTTCTTAATTAATAAAAATGGTTTTTTTTTTATTGAAATAGAAATTTGGCCATTCCCCGATCGGAATCCCCCCATTCTCCGACAATTTGGCGCTCCCCAGGCTTCCCGAGAATTCTTCCCCGAGGTGTTGGCGTGCAACGCTACCTCATTTTCTATTATTTTGTAAAGACGATTAAATCGCTAAAACTGGCTAGTATTTTGAAAAAAAAAAATTAAATTATGAATATTTTCAAAAAATTTTGATAGCACTGAAATTGGTTAAGCATCGAATTTTTTAGAATATTTCTGCTGAGGGATTTTTAATTTATATTATAAAAAAATAAAATAAGCAATCATCAAATAATATTTATGCAACGATATTTACCTATAAATATGTATAATTATTTTAATATAATACTTTTAGTTATAGATTGATTTAGAATTAATGTAAAAAAAGCATTTATCCGTGGTGTTGTGTCCCAAAGCAACAACAGAATAAAATTTATTGTTGATGATAAATGAAAATAATAAAATAAATAAAAGATGACGACGGAGTCAGAGGTAGGCGAAAATGGAAGGAGCAAAACAGATTTAATTTAGAACAGAAAAATAAGAATAAAAATAATAATGAATGGGGAGAAATAACGGGGGGAAAATAATGGCTGGAAATGTGGCGGAGAAACAAACAGGACATCACTGTTACTGTTTGGCGCTAATTCAAATTAATTAAAATCCAACATCAGCATCCAACTCCAACACGTGGGTGCCATAAAATTAGCAAATATAATAAAATCAATTTTGGAAAATCCCTTTTATTTTGGAAGAAATCATTTTTCATGATTTAAATGCGAGCAAGATAAGTTTTGAGTTCAATAAATTTTTTGAGAAAAGATTTGTTTTATTTTTAATTAATGTTGGTATCTTTAAGTTATTAATAGGAATGCGAGTTTTATGCACAAAAAATCCCAAAATAGGCATTAAATAGGCACAAAAATAGACAAAAAAAACATTTTTTATTGACTTTTTTAGGTAGCACAACACATAAAACTGTATTTTCTAAAAAATTTTCGGGTCCTTTCTTAGGGGTGTATTTTTCTTTTTTTTTTTTTCTTTTTTTTGTCAAGGATTGTCAGCAAATCCCAAAATAGGCGCCAAAAATGGCGAAACAGCACAAAAATAGGTGCTTATGCAATAAGCACAAAAAACAGAAAAATACAAAAATTGGCATTATAAAGGTCATCGTAATTGAATTTGTAAAAAATATATTTTAGTATAATTTCGTAACTCCTATTCATGACAAATTTCAAAAATAAGTGCATTCCTTTTTTTCAGCTTATAATTTTACAATTCAGGATATGTTAAAACCAGGACAAAAACCTACAAAATTTATATATTTCATATTTTGGATTGGCCAGCTCAAATTCAGGATGATTCTAAAATTCAGGACCATTTGTAACCTTTTTTAAAAGGCATTTCTGATTATTAAATTTTCATTTTTACTATTTTATTTAATTCATTATTAAATCTATGGGCGCTCCCTTTAGAGATTCTCCCGTTTCCATTATCCCAATTTATCCCACACTTCGCTTCCTTCTGCTGGCATCACACATTTTTCAAAATGAATAGAATAAAAAATTTTCTAAATTTTATAACATAATTAAAAAGACTGATTAATTTACGAGTGACAGGGAAATAAATTTAAGAGAAATATTAATTTATTCTAATTGTCAATTAAAAAGTATTTAACTTTGACTGTGAATATTTGTTCCATTTAAATAAATCCCAACTTAAAAATGCCTTCACTTCCAAACAAATTTAAACAAATGGTTTTATTATTTGTAATTTTATTCGCCCTAAACCATCAAAAAGTTTTTGGAAACGCATTAGGAGGAGGTATAGTTTGAATGCTATTCATAATCAAATATTGTGGTGTTCTTTTATAAATTTTATTAAAATTTTTTTTTTTTAGCTCAATTTCAAATGGCGAAGGAATTGGTGAATTCGGCACCAAATTTAATGAATGAAATCAAATCAGGAAACATTGACGCGAAGTTGGTAATTGAATGGCTTAACAAACATTCTTTTGCCGTGTTTTGTGATGGGAAAATTAAAGAGGAAATTGTTGATAAAAATTTGCAAAAATTACGCAAATATTTCTGTGACAATTTGCCAAATGGAACATTAACAAATGATGATGAAAATATACGCAAATTAGTCAAAAAAGTTCAAATTGACAAGAAAGCAATTGACAAAAAGGCAATTGTTGAAAAAATAGCGAAAGATTCAATTCTCAGCAAAGAAAACAAAGCAAATTATGTAATTTCCAAGCAGTGAAATTCGTTATTGAATCTTCTACTGATCATTTTTAATGTATACTTTGAAAATAAAATAATAAATTTTCATATAATTTTTATGCATAAATTAGTTATACATCTTTTGAAATAACGTTAAGGAATAAAAAATGCACATTATTAGGAATTATAATTATCTTTTAATGCTTAAATGATATGAAAATAAATTATAGAAAGTAGAAATTTTTGAATAAAAGGAGAAAGCCAAAAGAAAGAATATAATCATATTTTATTTATTTATTTTCGTAATTTTCCGTTTGTTTAGGAAGATTTTTAATGGTTTTAAAATTTTGTTCAAATTTATATCATGTTCAAAAAAGCTTAAGATCTGTCTTTAAAGCAAACTTTTTAACCTTTTACGGCACCACCTGTTCTCAAATTGCTTAAAATTAAAAATTAAATTAAAACTTACAAAAAAGGCATGAAACGGGCGAGATAATTTGTTGAAAATTTAAAATTTGATTTCATTAAATTTTTTGTTTTTAATTAATGTGTCTTTAAGTTACTATTAGGGCTGGGAATTTTAGGCACAAAAAATCGCAAAACAGGCATTAAATAATCACAAAAATAGGCAAATAAACTAGGCATTAAGTACAAAAAACCGAAATAGACAAAAATAGGCATTATAAAAGTCATCGTAGACCCGAAACCAAGCGGAAAAAGCATTTTTTTATTAATTAAAACCTCAGTAAGTAGAAAAATTTTATAAACCTCAATAATAATTTTAGAAATTTCCGGTTTCTAACTTCTATTTTTCTGAAAATTTTTTGAAGCTACAAAATTCTGTTTTCGTTTTCCGATTTTTTTTTGTGTCTTTTTCGTCACTCTTTAGTTTAAATTTTGAGATTTTTTTCTAATTTTGAAAATTATTCCTTTTTTGAATTTTGCCTTATGCGTTTGGTACTGAGTCACTTGCTATGGAATTCAATACTTTCCTATAATTTCTTTTTGTTTTTCATTTTTTAAATTTATATTTATTTTTTAGAATTTAAAATTTTTTAACTAAGTAAAACACACAGAGAAATTTCAATTTTATTCACTTGTTAAAAAAAGAGTGATTAATTTTAGAGGGACAGAGAAATGAATATAAGAGAAATATAAATGTATTCTAATTGTCAATAAAAAGTATTTAGATTGAACTGTGAAACAATCATTCCATTGAAGAAATCAACTTGAAAATGTCTTCATTTTCCAACAAATTTATTGAAATGGTTTTATTATTTGAATTTTTATTCGTCATGAACCATCAAAAATTTTTTGGAAATGCAGAAGGAGGTATTCTTTTTTCTTGGCATTCATAATCAAACGTGGGGCGTTGTTTTACAAAATTTTATTTAAATTTTTTCAGCTCAATTTAAAATGGCAAAAGAATTGGTGATTTCGGCACCTAAATTATTGAAGGAAATAAAGTCTGGAAAGTTGGACGCGAATTTGGCAATGGAATGGCTTAACAACCATTCTTTTGCCATGTTTTGTGATGGGAAATTTGAAGAGGAAATTAATGATGAAAATTTGCAAAAATTATGCAAATATTTCTGTGACAATTTGCCAAATGGAACATTAACAAATGATGATGAAAATATACGCAAATTAGTCAAAAAAGTTCAAATTGACAAGAAAGCAATTGACAAAAAGGCAATTGTTGAAAAAATAGCGAAAGATTCAATTCTCAGCAAAGAAAACAAAGCAAATTATGTAATTTCCAAGCAGTGAAATTCGTTATTGAATCTTCTACTGATCATTTTTAATGTATACTTTGAAAATAAAATAATAAATTTTCATATAATTTTTATGCATAAATTAGTTATACATCTTTTGAAATAACGTTAAGGAATAAAAAATGCACATTATTAGGAATTATAATTATCTTTTAATGCGAACGATTCAATTCTCAGCAAAGAAAACAAAGCAAATTTTAAAGATTTTTTTGACAAATTACTCGTTGGAATTGAAAAAGCTGCTGCTATAATTTCTGGTCAATTTTAATTTTTATTATTAAAACAATGACCAAAATCAGATTTTGATTAAATCTTATGAATTCTTTTATTTTTAAAAAATCTACCTTTTTTTTTAACTTTAGTTCTTTTATCACATTTTGTTGAGGGATTTAAATTCTTTTTAAAATTTCCTCACCCAATAAATTTTAATGATTTATTCAGCAAAAAATCACCCATTTTCACACCCAAAAAACAATCGCTTGTTGAACATAAGAAGAACAAAGCGTGCTGATGGCAACATAATGTGTGGCTGTATTTCTGCAACAATTCTTTCCATAATTAGCACTTGCTTTTTGATTCCCTATTCCATTAAATACTCGAAGGAGGGCAACTCGGATATTCACTCTGTGAATAAATATGGTCATCACCAAACGAGTAAAGTTAGCACTGAAATTATTGTAATTGCAATCGTTTTGTTTTTTGCGCTGATTTTTGCAGTTTTGTTTTGTCTGTGTGCTTGTAAAAGATCGTAATCATCGTCATACGGTGGCCGACCGATCATTTGGGCAGAGTGATCTTTTGGGCTGGGATTTTTCTTGTTCTTATTGTTTGTTCTGTTTTCGATTCTATCTTATTTTTTGTTTTAAATTTTGTTCATCATTTTCTAAATTTGGTCTTTTTTTTATTATATATTCCATCTTTCCTATCAAATGCTTTTAAAGATAAAGTTGTTCTACAGTATAGCATACGTTTCTCACCATATACAAATGAGGGTGACCAGCAGTAGGTATATGCGGGGTTTTGGGATGCCTTTTTTGCAAAATATTTGGCCGAGTGAATTGTTTCTCAACTAATAACATTTTCAGTAAATTGGCTTAATTTGTTATTAAAACCATTTATAATGGTTGTGCGCCGTGACGTACGTTCATGGTTACGGTCACTATTCCAATATTTTGCGGGTTTTCATAGTCAAGGGCACCTCTAAAAAGTTTTGTTCCGTATTTCCATGTTTAAGTATATCATCATAAGTAAATCATAAGGGTGTCCATTATATTCTGTCATAATTAGGGACACGATTTTTAGGTGCTAAAATCTGCCAAATAGTTAGTTTTTAGGTTTTAAAAAACCCCCAAAATAGATGTCAAAATGGGAAAATAGGTGCCAAAAATGTCCAAAGTTAGGGGGGTGTAAAATTGTAAAATTTTAGCCAAAAAGCAACAAAATATGCCAAATCAATACGGAGGCACAATCTTTAAAATCAAATATTCTTGTCAAGAAAGTAAATAAATAAATTTTGGAGATGAATTTTTCAGAAATTTTTCATTTCTTAGGGGTGTATTTTTAAAATTTTTGGGTCGTTTCTTAGGGGGTGTATGTTTTGAAAAAAATTTTAGGTCGGTTCTTAGGGTTTTATTTTCCGTTTGCATTTTTGTTAATTATTTTGTGCAAAACACTAAAACAGGTGAAACTAGGTTTTTTCAAAATTCTTTAGGTTTTTAGGTTCTAAAAAATAAAAACAAAAATAGGTTTTAAAAACTAGAAAAGTTGATTAACAACAACAAAAAAACAACAACATGTTTTTAGTGCTTTTCAAGTCGCAGGGAGCTCAGGAAAAAATAGGAAAACCTAAAAACTGTATCCCTAGTCATAATTTTGATGAGAAAATTAATGATGAAACTTTGCAAAAATTACGCAACTATTTCTGTGACAATTTGCCCAATGGAATTTTATTAAATGATAATGAAAATGTACGAAAACTTGTCAAAAAAGTCCAAATTGATGAGAAAGCAATTGACAAAAAGGCAATTGTTGAAAAAATGGGGAAAGATTCAATTCTCAGCAAACAAAACAAAGCAAATTTTGAAGACTTGTTTGACAAATTAAACATTGGAATTCAAAAAACTGCTGCCATAATTAAAGGTCAATTTTAATTTTATTTCAACCGATTGGAACTGCATTTAACCATTTATTGTTGTACCAAAATTCGATTTATAATATAATTTTATATAAAAAATAATTTTTGTTTTAAAAAAACAATTGGGAAAATAAAACTCCGACAAAATGACAAAATTAATCAATCCTTTTTAATCAAATAACTTTTAAAGGATTTAATTTGAATCCCTTTAAAAAGATTACTCAGTCGTCGAATAAAATTTTAATTTTTTGTTTCCAGCAAAAAATCATCCATTTTCACACCAAACAAACAATCGCCCGTTTAACATAAGAAGAACAAAGCGTGGTGATAATACGATGCGGATGTTGATTATTATGATAAATATGGTCATCATTCGAGTAATGTTCTCCATGAAATTATCGGGTTACAATCCTTTTTATTATTGCGCTGATATATGCAATTTGTTCTTGCTTGTGTGCTTGTAAAAGATCGTAATCGTCGTCATACGGTGGCCGACCGATCATTTGGGCAGTGATCATTTGGGCAGTGATCATTTGGGTAGTGAGAATTTGGGCAGTGATAATTTGGGTAGTGATCATTTGGGCAGTGATCATTTGGGTAGTGAGAATTTGGGCATTGATCATTTGGGTAGTGAGAATTTGGGCAGTGATCATTTGGGCAGTGATAGTTTGGGGTAGGATTTCCTTGTTCATATTGGGTTCTGATTTCGAATTCTGTTTTCTTTTTTTTTTCAATTTTGTTCGTCACTATCTAAATTCTGTCTCTTTTCATTTTGTTCCAACTTTCCTTTCTGATGTTTTTAAAGATAAAAGTTGCTTTACTGTGAAAAAAAATCTGATACGTAAAATAAGGTGCATATTCGTGCTCAGCGCTCCAAAATACTCCAGAAATATTTTTCAACCCATATTTGCAAAAAAAAAATTCAGAAAATCTCTTAGGGGGCTAGCTGGAAATTTTTGAAAAATTTCCAACAAATAATACACCATTAAGAAATTCTTCGAAATTATTTTTAAAAAAAAATTTCGCAATGAAAAATGAAAACATTTTCGAAGAGGTGAACTAATTTTGGCAAATTATAATAAAATATTTTAATTTTAAATTATTTTTTTTTGTTACGGATTGAGAGGCAGCATTTTTCGCCGACATTTTTCAAATGTAAAAAACATGAAACTGTAAAAATTAAAAACTTAACAGATGATATATTCTCAGGAGAGAAGGGGTTTTCTGTTCTTGTGCTATTTTTTGAGCCTTGTTTAATTAAAAATGCATGAAATCACTTTTAAGCCCAAAAACCCTTCATTCTAAGGCCACTAATATTTGTCAATATTTAGCCTTTCGAAAATTATTTAACAAAAATCCCTGGCCAGAATTGTGTGTTGAAATACCATCGTTTAAATTTTCGCGTAAAAAATATGAATTTTTCACTTTCTTTCATGATAATAAAAGTGAAATTTTGTTCTAACGGTCGCCAAATTAAGCACCTTGGTACTGTTTGAAAATCCTATATGATTCTGCAAAATCTCAAAAAATCGTTAAATTTCAAAAATTATTGCCAGAAGGAACTCAAAAACTTAGTTTTTCGAAAAAAAAAATACGCCATGTTTTTTGTGTAAATCAACAAAAAATTTTCAAATTTTTTGGATGATAGGGTTTGTCAAGTGCTTTGTTACAGTACCAAGATCCAAAAGTTTGTCCGGCAATGTTTTGTAGGCTGGCGACGTTAAATTGTAGAAAATTCAATTCTATGGCAAATTTATAAATGCCTAAATTTATGCCAAAAAAATATTTTTGAAAATAAATTAAACACATAAGTATTTCATCTCTGTCTCCGCAGTTTTGTCACTATTATTTGTGCATATTATTCCCAAAACGACGCTTTCCATAAAAGTTGAAAAATGCACTTTCTGTCGTGGAGCTGTTGTTGACATGTAAAGAATCACCAAATTTCTGTGCTGAATTGAAAATTTGGTTGCACGGATGAGGAAATACATCTGAAAATGTTCCACAAAATATGAACAATTATTAGGTAATTCTGTTGCTCGAGAGTCTCGGTCTCATACCTAATAAATAATTTTTTCACATTCCTTACTTGTCTTGTCTCGACTAGGGATGATATTTATCGTTGCTAAAAATTGCCAAAATAGTTGAAAATAGTTTTTTTTTTTTTTTCAAAATTTTTTTAGTTTTTAGGTGCTAATAATAAAATACTTAAAATAGTTGCACTAATAACTCGAAAACTAGCAAAAAACAAACGAAAAAAACATGTTTTTCATTCGTTTCATTGAGCTCAGAAAAAAAACATGCTTAGTCCTTTCGTAAATTCCGCCACCATGGGCGTTAGGCGGAATTTACGAAACGACCTAGCACCGGAAAAAATAGTGAAAAAATTATAAATATCATCCCTTGTCTCGACACCCGGAAAACTTTGACTCTTTTGACTCTCGAGCAACACAAATGCTCTAATACACATATAAAACATTTTCTTATTATTTATGAATTTTTCTTCTTGTTGTTTTGCCTCTTCATGTTAGAGAATTTATAAAAACTGTTTTTTAATTTTAAGTGTTTGCAGAATTTTTTTTGAAAAGTCTCAGTTGTCGAGGGTTTGCATTGAAAAAAGCAGTATTTTTTTGGGCGCAGGTCTCGGTTTTCAACTCTCAATTCTCATTTTTCGGAATTAGTTTTTAGCTAATTATTTCCTCAATTATTTCTTAGTTGATTCTTTATTAAATTATATTTATTAATTTTACTAATTCTGCGAAACGCTTTACGCCCATCATGTCACCAAATTTTGTTTTCTCATATTCCATCAAAATGCTGGTAAAATCTTCAATTTCATTCTGTAAAATCTGATGTGAAGACGGGGCAATGTCAATGGAAGCTGAAAAGAAAAGAAATTTATAAAAAAATGAATTTAAATTTTATTTAGCAGATAAATATTGTTTTGTTTTTTTTTACCTACATTCTTGGTATCAATCAAAAACTTAAAGTCTTTGGAATTTGTAAAATGAAAGAAAAATAAAGCAAATACTGACACTGCTGCGAAAAAATTAAAACGAAAAAATACGAAACTCAGCTTCTTTTTGAATATTCAAGATTTTTTTTTGTCTATTGTTTTTAGCCCAGAATTATTTATTAAAAAAAATTCTACAAATTTTAAGCATTCGATTGATAGCCAAAGATGTAAGCATTGACCAAATATGAAAAAAAGTTGCGGCCTATGAAGACGAGTATGGTTATTGATTGTACGCGTATACTGGAATAGAGTCTAAAAGATGCCGAGAATTTTTCTAAAAATTGCCGACAATTTTATTTTATAAATCAGAATTTCAGATGGAGGGAACGGCTGCACGAAAACCAATAAACGTAAATTAAACAAAAAGCAAATATTTTATGAAATTATCGAACGGAAAAATGTATATTCTCTCATAATCGAAAATGGAAAAAATTCTTTTAGATTTTTTGGTCCAATTTTAATCAAATAAAAAAATTGGGAGACACACAAAACGATTATTAATTATTATTTTTTAATTAGTACCATGTTGAAGCAGAACGATTGCCCGGAGGAGAACAAATTCTTCCACACACAAATTGATGTCTTTGAAACATTTAATTGATTCGCAAAACACGCGAATCGGCACATCAAAAGTGCCGAAAAAAATGGGGGAGAATCCGTTGGGAAGCGTTAATGTTTCGGCATCGGGACAATTGACGCAGCTGTAAAAAGTTTTGCTGAACACAGCGGTCAGAATTATATTGTTGAGTAGTAAGGCAGTCTAAAATGAATAATTTATTGTTGTTTTTTTAATAATTTTTTGTTAATTGCTTCGCTAATGAATTTTCCTTTTTCCGTTACGGATGCGGCACTCCGGGAAAGAGTCTTTTCGGCGCCAAAACGAATTTTAGGACTGTTATTTTCTTCATTGCCGACCAAATCCAACAAACTTGGTAGCATTTTAATTCTCTTCAGAAGCTATATTAGCCTAAAAACACAAAGAATTTATAGTCATTTAAAAATAAATTTAAATAATAAGTTCAAAAATTGGTTAGAAATTTTTTTTTTTGTAATTTTCCTCAAATCACTAATAGCTTTTAAAGCTTTCGAGTGACACCATAATTGTTGGATTAGGACAATCACCCAAATAATTGGCCTGGCGCCAAAACGAGCCCCACTTGGCCCTAAAAAGTAATCAAAAAATTGATTTGTGCATACCTTGCGAGTATACAGAAAACTTTTGGCAAAAATGAAAATTGTGATTGCCTCTGATTATCATTTTATTATATAAAAAATAGTATTTTCTTTAATTTAAATTTCATATTGAGACGGAATTAAAAACAATGGAGATAACCTAAAAAGTATCAATAAAAGTGAATAAATTAAATTTAATTATTGCTTTTTCTATTACAAACAAAAAAAAATCATATTATAATAATTAAGCATTAACTCAATTTAAATATTCCTTATAAATTGGTACTTTTTTCCGATTCAACAAAAGCACCCAAAATTTGGTGGGTGATTTATGAAAGATGCCAGCACGGATCACCCCCATAACGGAAAACTGTTAATTCTCATTAGTTAAAGTCATTATGTGACGAATTAATTGCCTGGTCAATCAATGGAAGTTGCCAAATTGCTGGTATCGTTTTGGCCATTTCAATGCACAAAAAACAGTCAATAAACAGCCAATGCATTGTCTCTTTGATCACCCGTTGATCAGTAATTGTTGGCGTATTTGGGCTCCCATTATGTTCAATAAGGTCAAGAAAGAATTGCTTATAGATGGGAACGCGTCTTTTTATCTTTTTAATAAAAATATAAAAATTATATAATTTAAAAGAAAATTTTAAAATTGTAATTAATTATTTTGCAAATTTTCAGAAAGAAATACAACAAGGTTGGGCAGAATTTAGGAAATGAAAAATGCATAAAAATGACAGAATTTTCGAGTAATAAATTCGAGTTCCAGTGAAATAGCGTTTCGTAAAAACTTCAATTCAAGAATATTTCAACAAAAATTTTTAAAAAAAAAGTTCCATATTTTTATTGAAAATTTCGGATTGTAATTTTTTAAATTTTTGATTCCGAAAGACTTTTCACAAAACGTCTTATAAATTGGCACAATTTTTATGTCCCTAGGAGCTCGTGAAAAATAATAAAAATTCTCGAAATTTGGATTACCGAAAATGACTCGGATTTGGCCAAAAAGTTGTCTTGTTTTGTGACGAGGTCCATTAGTCCCTTCCAAAGGTAAGATTCCGGAAATTCAGTTTCGGAATAACGAATATGAAACATTCGATGTTCAGTAAATTTGAATGATTCCAACATGCAAAATTTTTTCTGTGGTGTCTCCAACTAAAAAAACGAATTATTTAATTATAAATATTAATTTATTAAACAAATAAAAAAATATTGTCTATTAATTGATCTAATAATTCTCAAAGAATAAACAATTTTCATGGCTTTTTCTTAACCATTTAATAGGAGTGGCGAACGGAATTCCAAAAGCGCCGAGATTTTCCTTACTCGAGCCAAAAATTAAACCAAAACTTGTGGGTGAGAGAGATCCTAAAATACCAAGATTTTCTACCAAGAAATTTTGACCGTTCTACATTCATCAAAAATGTTCCCGGTTTTCAAGCAGAAAATTGTCTCGTTTTTCCGTCTCTGGATTTGGTCTTAAGTCTTGGGGTCAATTGTCGGTCTCGGTTCTCGAATAAAACTCGTTTTCGGTTTTTCAGTCATGGTCTGGCTCTGGCTTTTTAGGTGTGCGTTTTCCGTGTTGGTAATTTGACTCTCTCTCTCTCTCTCTTTCCTCTCAATTCGCCCTAATGTCTTTCTCCTCTCTCTCTCAATTAGCCCTAATGTCTTTCTCCTCTCTCTCGGTATCTCTCTCTCAATTAGCCCTAGTGTCTTTCTCCTCTCTCTCTCAATTAGCCCTAATGCCTTTCTTCTCTCTCTCGGTCTCTCTCTCTTTCTCTCTCTCTCAATTAGCCCTAATGTGTTTCTCCTCTCTCTCTCAATTAGCCCTAATGTCCTTTTCCTCTCTCTCTTGGGTTTCACATTTGTTTACTATTAAAGAAAATTTCCTGTTTTTTCATTTTTACAATTAATACGCAAAATTAAAAAAAAATACAAATAGATTTTTTTCTATCAATCTATGCAACGTGCAGTCAAATTTGAAAGCATAGGACCCTACTCTCTCTCTCTCAATTATCCCTAATGTCTTTCCCCTCTCTCTCTCTCTCAATTCGCCCTAATGTCTTTCTCCTCTCTCTCTCTCTCTCTCGCAATTAGCCTTAATGTCTTTCTCCTATCTCTCTCAATTAGCCCTAATGTCTTTCTCTTCTCTCTCTCTCTCAATTGGCCCTAATGTCTTTCTATACATATCACTTTTCTTGCATTACTCATTTTTAATTGTATATTATTTACTAATTAATCACCGATTTGGTGTCCATCAACATTTGTGGTCCAGCATCACTACTTTTTTTCTGCAACAATTCCTCTCTTAGACATTCTAACCAGGCATTTATCTGTTCATTTTTGTTTTTGTCTGATGCCATAATTCCACGAACATTCATTCCATTCAACAAACATCGTTCAAAGCGACATGCACGGCATTTTGCACCTTTAATGTATCAGAATAATGTTAATTTATGATAAAAACCCATCAAAAAGGGCGTTATATAAAAAAAAAACATCCAGGGTTGAACAAGAGTAAAGCCCCGACCCGCAGTCCGGGGAGAGAAAATTGGGGATCGGAGATAAAACGTGCCGGGTCGTTATTCAAAAACCATCAAAATTGGCGTTCTCAAAAAAAATCATAAAAATGAAAATTTTTGACAGAAAAAAATGAATCAAATTTATAAATGTTGGGGAGTTAAACATCCTCGTCGAGCAGTAAGTTTTCATAAAAAGATTACAAAAATTTTTCGCAAATAAAATATTCATATAAACCCATTTAATCACGGAATTCAGGCGGAAAGCATGCCACGGACAAAGCATCCACCCAAAAAAGGCCAAAGAAATTTTTGGGAAAATACAATAATTGGTAATTAAAAAAAATAAATTTTGCTTTATCTCAACGTTACCTTTTTCAATAAGACAATTGCCATTCAATTCACAAAAATATGCTTTCTGTTTGAGAATAGTTCGACGGAAAAAGGAGCGGCAACATAAAAAAAAGTAATTAATAATTAATTGAAATGAATTATAAAATATTTTAAAAACAACCGAAACAGCTCGGCACGTCAAAGTGACAGAATTGTGCCGGTTTCATACAAATTGCACAACAAGTTGGCCCAAGCCGAGCACTTGAAACAGTAATAGACATTTGGAATCAACAAATTCAATTCTGAAATTTTCGGAGAATCCTCACACTTTTATGGCCTAGTTCATTAAAGACTGTAGAATTATTATTTTTTTAGGGTTATAAAGAATTACGATTATTAAAATTATTTTACTAAATTGAGGAATTATTGATATAAAATAATTCATCCAGAAACCTACAAAATATGAGAACCGGCGAAGGTGCCATTTAATAAAGGTTTAGCGTTTTAGAACTGGACATTATTATAGTTTATTTAATTTTTTTATTGCCGTTAAAATGCATTTGTCGTTATTAATTAGTGAAAATGAAAATAATGTCATGCCAATGGGTGAAAAAAAAACAATTTATTTGACCACATATTTATAAGGCTTGCGTCCTTATTTCAGTCGTTGCCCTTATTTTTTCTAAATTTTAACATAAAAGCATAAAATTCATAAAATTGGCATTTTTTGTTGTAAAAATTTACATATAAAAAGCAATAAAACATTTTTTTGGTTTATCTGAATTGGAGCAAATCAATTATAAAAAAAATGTCATGAGCTTTCAGATTTGTATCTGAATTTGAGATGATAATTGTATTACACAAGCGGATATGTAATGAATTTTTAGAGATCAGTGAAGCGAATCGGGTTTCGGACCACTAAGATTGGCACATTTCTTCATTTTTGGGCAAAATCCATAAGAATCATTGTTTTAAAATGTATTAATTTTGGCAGAGATGTCCTTATTTGGAAAATTTCCGTTACATCCTTAAATGGAGAGGAAGAAAGCACATCCCAAAGAATGTCACTTATTGATGAATATTTTGCATATTAAAAGATGCAAAACG
The DNA here is from genome assembly GCA_023374025.1 of Heterodera schachtii. Taxonomy (NCBI): domain Eukaryota; kingdom Metazoa; phylum Nematoda; class Chromadorea; order Rhabditida; family Heteroderidae; genus Heterodera; species Heterodera schachtii. Next base: position 1,182,529 of record SIJG01000021.1, read on the forward strand.
AGCACCTATTATTTCCATATGAAAAAATTTGGGAAGTTTTTTAAAAAAAATTTTAAATTATAAAGGAATGTGAACTTTGTAAATTTTTGGGGCCGTTTTATGGGAGATTTATGGTGCTGGGACGTAGTCAAAAAACCATCAAATGGAAAATTTTTGACAGAAAATTATTCATAACCTCGCGCAAAATGAACCAAATTTCAAACTTAACAAAACTTTTTGAAATTTTGTAGGCTAATAGAAAAACTTAGGGCTATCGAATGATATTAGGAGTTTAAAATTTGATTGCTTTTGAGCAGAGTAATATCAAAAAAAAATTTCATTTGATGGTTTTTGACTAACGGCATAGCACCGATTTTTTTGAGCTTCCGAGGATGGAGCAGGGCCAAAAGATTAACTTTTTTCTAATTGACTAATTTTACAAATTTGACATTATTTATTTTTTATCAAGTTCGATTGACTAGCCGATAATCTCAAAGATTTGTGATTAAAAAATATACAAAAATTCTTACGCACGCTCTGATTTATTTTTTTAAATATAAAATTTATTGGAAATAATTTTTAAAAAGCATTTTTGTGTGGGTAATAATTTCACGCTTAATAAAATTGATTTTTTTTTTGTCTAGAAATCATTGAGACATAACAAAATGTATGGCACGAAGCTTTGTTTAAAGTGCATTAAATTGTTTGGTTAGCTGAAAGAAAAAGTGGGAAAATGAAGAAAAAAAAATCAAAATATTAAAAAAAAAAATTTCCATTTCGTTATTTGATAAGTAATACATTAAAAATGAGTCCTAATTCAATTTTTGGGATGGTACGCCACAAAAGAGCAGCATTACTTTACAATTCTTGTCATTATCCTATTTGTTTGAACAGTGGCAATCAATCCTTTCGCAGGATAAAAAAAAGAATTGAATTCATCAAAAAATTTTCTGATTTCCCAAAATATTTGCGGCAAGCTGATAAAAAAGAATTGTTATTAATGAATCTTTAAAAACCCTGATTTATTATGAAAACTTTGGCTCAAGTACAGTTTATCCCATCAGTTTTTTATGCGTCCCATCAAATTTTTGATTAAAACAATCCTTTAAACAAGATATTCAAAAATTTTTGGGAAATTTTGTAAAATTGGATTAACAAAAATTCAGGAGGTAAGTCGAAAAATGAATTTAAGAATTAATTTGTGCTATCCGATTAAATTTTTAATACCTCCTAAACTTTGATTCAGAGAAAAAAGCAAAACTTTTTTGATTCGTTAATGAAAATGACCTTTTAGAAAAAAAAAGATTGAACATCATCAATATTTTAGAATTAATCAGGGAAAATAATGAAAATATTTATGGAAATTAAAGCTATAGGTTTTATGAAACACTTACACCTTGCCAAGGTTTAGACCTAAAATGGACCGGCATAATTGGTCTCCATGGCACCCATCATTATGAATACGGCACCCAAATGGAAATTATTAAAATTTCATTTCAAAAAGATAGGCTCTTCATTTTCTAAATAATTAAATTTAAATTCGAAAAAAACTTAGTAAAAATGCTCAAGACTTTAATCATAAAGTTATAATCCGAGAAATTGGGGGAGAGGGTAGGGCTGGGCGAAACCTTGGACTTGGCTTCGAAAATTTTTTTGAGCAATACACCCCTAAAGATTAAGTTATCAATGTGAATATTGTATACACCCTAATGATGGATGACATGAAATTATTAGCTTAAAATTAGATTTTTGCAATTTTTCTATAAAATGCAAATTTAAATTTTAAAAACTTTCTTTGGGGGCCATACATTCAAATTAAACGCATCAAAAAACCGTATGGGGCACATCGCCAAATGCTGGACTCCTATGTACAGGGCTCCCAGATCAAAATTTTCAAAGGCCTCATTTTGGGTCAAAAAGCCTCATTTTTACAAAATTTATTCAAAACACGTTTAAAATGTTCAAATGTATATTTTTGATTTTCCATGATTAATTTGAGCAATTTTTTGTTAGAAATAAGCATTTTGTGAAATTCTGAGCATGAAAATCGAAGTTGATTTTTTTTTTTTTTGCGGCGCTTTTTCCAAAAGACTTTTGGGGAACAAGGGGGGCCGGCGGTGCCGATAGTCGCCGCCGGGAGAAAAATTGGTGAGATTTTCGTTTTGATGCTCTATTAAAAACACAAATTATTAAATAATTGTCAAACATTATGCCAATTTGTCAAAATTTAAAAGTTTCTGAGGATTTTCCCCAAAGCCTCAAAAATTCTCAAAATTTCTCATAAAGCCACAAAAATCCGCAAATCCTCATTTTCCAAAAAAAATCCTCATCATTGACCTATCAAAAAGCCACAAAATGAGGATAAATCCTCAGATCTGGGAGCCATGCCTATGTATCTGTGTGAATTCCTTTGGCGTGAGGACTGCAAAAATCGTCATGTGGACCCATTCATATTTTGGCCAAAATTATTGCTTTAATTTCTCGCAATTAGCTAAAGCGCTGTTTGTTGACTTTTTTTTTATTTGAATGTGTTGTACCCTAAACCAAAAAGTACCTCAGATTATTTTATAAGAATTTTTTTTTAATTTAATCATGCCATTGTTCCTATAACTTTTGTATAAAAAATTCTTTCGTTTTCTCATCCGAATTTTGCTCTTGAAAATTATGAATAAATTTTATTTAATTGCAATTCAGTCAAATTTACATTTAAAAGAGCATATAATTAATTCCGAATTCCGACAGTAGTTTAAAATCTCTTAAGAATGAAATGCCAACAATAAGGCGTACATTTTATTCGTAATTTATATTTTTTTTAATCAATTAAATATTTTAAAACATTTTTCATCGCACCGTTTCGCGCATTTTTGCAAATCAATTATGCAATTGGAATGGCAACTTGTTAGCTCAATTTGGTGAACAAAATGGCATTCAAATGTGCACATTTTGTAGTCATTTTCATAGCAACGCGGACAACAACGGGGACTAAAAAAGAATTAACAAATTAATGGGCAAATGCAAATTTAGAAAAATGTTATAAAATATTTGTTTATTATCGGAAGCAAAAAAATACAATTTTAAAAAATAAAACATAAATAAATAAAATAATTCATTAAAAATTAATAATAGTCTAAAAAATTGAAATATGCCTATAATTATATTAAAAAAAATGGGATTTATTAGAATGAAAGATTTAAAAATTTACCCTTTTTCATAATTTTTACATTTTGCAAGAAAGAAAAGGCATTAAATTTTACATTTGAGCAGTCACACACAATCGGCCGAAGAATGCGACAACTAATAACAAAGTTACGGTAGGAAGATTTCGACCCATATTCTGTATCAATAATAATGAAATCCTTGCTGTAATTAGTCCACAAAAACCTTTTGGGATTAGCAAGAAAAATTACAAATGAATTTATTAATAAAATATTGATGAGTAATTTTACAGAAAATTTGGGCTTATTCTAAATTTAGTTTCATTATAATTTGAAAAGGACTCCATTTTGATTGAATTTATCGAGAATATTTTTAAATCTGGCCAATGATGAAAATTTTGTTGATGAATTACAAGGGAGAGAACAATTTCAACAACATGAGATTAAAAATGTGAGGGCGAAATTGCAAAATTATAATTAATTATATAAAATAAAACAAATACAAATTCAATAACCAGTCTTTCAAAAATTTCCAATTCTATTTCTTATATAAATATGTTCGAATTTAAAAATAATAATATAATAAAAATTATTAATTAAAAGATAAAAAATAAATTGATGAAAAAAAAAACAAAACCAACCGTAAAAATAGTGTGTTAATGATGATGTGAATGTCAGACAAAGAAACTAGAGTAAAATAAAATAGTACATCATTTTTCACCAATGTCTCTCCCTTTTTCATCCCCAGACGAAAAAATGCATAAATCGCGGCATTTCCTGGTGCCCTGGCAATGGCCTCCGAACAAACAGCACAATATGCATTCGGTTGGAATCGGCTTGAGCTAAAATCGTCTTTTTAATGCTTTATTTATTTATTTTTTGTTTTAAAAATTAAGAAAATCTATTTTTAATTTTAGAGTCCATTGGAAATGCAGTCCATCGGGCACGGACTATATGCTTATGTGGCTTTTCTTAAAAAAAAAAAATTCTACATGGATGGAAATTTTGTAATTTTGCAGACTTTTAACGCTTATACTAAGGTATTTCTTTGCAAAATATTCAATTATTCTAAAAACTACGGATTAAGTAATAAAATCAACTTTTTCAAATTTTGTGAGTTTTTAATTCCCTCCCCTAATAATTACTAATAATGGAATTATTAATTTGAAGCCATTTTCTCGGCAAGCCTATCATATATTGCTTATGTAAAAATTGTTTGTTCATCTGAATAAGTGAGACGACAAGAAAAGCTCCACGAATATCCAATTGAATTGCTCATTCATTTTTCATTCCGATCAATAAAAATATAATTTTTTTACATTTTTCTTTATTTTAAGATTAATTTTTTATTAAATGAATTTTGATGCCGCCGATATTGTTGAACAAGGCAAAAATATTGGTCGTTCACCTTCAACTGCAACAAGAAAGCACAGAAAGTTAAGCAAATCTGATCAGGTGGCTAATGCTTTTTAAAATTAGTAAAAATTGAAGATTACTAATATCCGATTCCGTTCGATGAGAGAAACCGAGAGGTACCATTTTTAGGCCTCGCCAACAAGTTTGAGCCAAGTTACAGACCCGGGACTGAAGTGTCCATTTACCCGTGGGACTGAATTGTCCAACTCACAGAATTAGGCTAACTTAATTAAAAACGGAAATATAATGAAAAAGTGAAAATGGGAGTGAAAGTAACTTAGGCACACTCGACTACGGCGGCCAATAGCCGCTTCGTGGCCTAAAGAATTGTTATTTAAATTTTATACGAGAAACTGTTAGGGATTTCCAATTTACCCAAGAGGGATGGATCAAACGGGCATTTTTTGAACATTCATACATTTTTAGACTTTGTACGATTAAGTCCCACGGGTAAATGGACACTTCAGTCCTGGGTCTGTAACTCGTCTCAAACTTGTTGCCGCGGCCTAAAAATGGTACCATTCAATTTCTCTCATCGAAAGGAATCGGATAATATATATATGTATATATATCTCATTTATATATAAAATCAAAATTGGTACTAATCTTCAATTTTACCTAAAATTCAGATTATTTTTCTTGATTTTTTGGAAATTTTCCGTTCCGTCACTGGAAAATTTGTTTTTTTTTTTTTAAAGTTCGACTTTCATGCCAAAAAGAGATGCTCTGTTCTAAAGCTGATGATTTCTGGTTTAATTTTGGTGGTATTTATAATGGCGTTGAGTTTTCTGTTTGTTTTCACTGAGTTGAGTGAGCATGTCAACAAAATCAGTTCTTATGTGGCGCAGAAATGTAAAGAAAATATTTTTGTTTTATTTAATTATCAAGAAAATATTATAATTCACCCCACTGAGCATCACACTAAAAACCTCAAAAAATCTAAAACAACTTTTAAAATTGAATTCTTTTTTTCTTACGGACATTTCACTGGTTATTTCGACTGAATAGTTAGAGTTTTATGGTTTAACTATAGGTTTTCCTTAACTCGAGTCGTGAAAAATTCGTATCCAAGATTTTTAAAATTTTCAAGGCCTTCCCCGCAAATTGGACCGGGGATTTTATCGCCGAACCTGACATTTCATTCAACGAAAATCGCTTAAAAACAAACCCTAATTTAGACAAAATTGAAATTGAAATGTAAACTTATTTTCTTATGCTTCCTTCTTCAGGGTTTATTTAAAAAAACATAGTGAGATGGCAAAAGAACCCGAACTAAATTATTCAAGAGATTAAATTAATGGTTTTATGCGCATAAAAAATCGAAGAAACCGGCACTAAAAATTTAATTTTATTTATGAATTAAATTTTATTTTAAATTACTTTTTAGCGCCGTTTACTGCATGTAGTTTGTGTACAGACATAAAAGTGATTGGCGGCGAGGAATATACAAAATTTGAAAAATGGACCGGATGGGAATGGGTGTCTCCGTTTGACAATCACTTGCGGATTAGAACAGGGGACAGAAGCAATTATACAGGTATTAATAGATTTTTTAAATTTATTGATTTAACTCAATTATCGATTTGCAAAAAAAGGAAGGATATTTGTTTTAAAATTTTAATGATTATTTAAGCAAATTTTTGAAAAATATCATTCGCTGGCTTCAAAAATTTCATAAATCGCTTTGTTATTATCCCAAAAAATGAAGCAAATTGGGGTTTGGAAGTTCCAAAACCAATGAAAAAATAGTAAAAATTTTGTCGAGAATATTTTGTAATAGAAACTTTTTGCTAAAACGGATTCAATTAGGTTGTGGTGCCAATGAATTTGCTAAAAAAATTTCATGGCACAAATAATTTAGTGGTTCAATGAGGACAAGAACATGGGTGCGTCATTTATGGAGCGATTTGGACAATCAAATGTGATCAGATCGTTGGAATGCAATGCCCGTGGGCGTTATGAACTTTTCGAGAATGGAAACCGAGGCATTTCAAAATTTAAAGCTTATTTAAGTTAATAATTTGTTTCATAATTTAGATGAAATTACTAAGATTGAATGCATCGTTGTGTTGAAACGCAATGAACTTTGATCGTTACAAAAAATTATTCATCAATTCATTACTTTTTATATCAAAATTTTTTTCTTAAAATGTGACTACAGTTTAATTTTTTTTTTTAAAGAATTTTACAATGCTTAGGATGGAATTTAGCTAACATTTCTATAAATTTAAAATTCATATTAAAAATTTATTTGTAGAAATTTCGGTCTGCTCTCTCTCAATCTTTTTAAAGTAAGTCCAGTTCAATACATTTAAATATTGTCATTAATAAATCTATATTTTCTTGTTTTTAATTTCACAATGTATTTAAAAAAAAAGTTCTCAAAATGAATTTTTTTTCACCTTTATTTAGTGGAGAGCAAAAGTTAATTGCATTTTCTTTGTTTTAATACGACAAAAATATTTTTTGAATTTCAACAGTGTCTGGCCACATAATTTTGTAATACTTTGTAGCATTTTTATGGGTTTCCCGTGCTACTGTAAATCAGCGCATTTCCCAATTTTCAAAAAAAAAAAAAAAGTTTTTCAATTTGTCAGCACCCACCTCAATTTTTAGTGGTGTAGAAGTTAATGTGCCAAAAAGAACTACTTATAATTTTTCAAATTTAAATCACACAAAAATGCTAGCCTACAAAATTTACATAAATCGTTGAATTGTGCACAAAAACACATGAAAGTTTTGCTGCCTACTGTAACTCTTTAAATCTGAGCCTACTGTAGTGAGTGAGTGCGTGAGTGATCGCTTGTCAGAAAGTATCAAATTGTCAACAAAAATATCAGATTATCAACAATCAAAATGATTAATAATGCATTTATTTATGTTTTCGAAAAAAAAATTATTTTAAAAATATTGTATAAATTAAATAATTGTCATAAATAGTGGAATTAAATTTTAAATTTGCTTTCAATGCCATAGAATGTCAATCCATCCATTTTTAAACTTTTGGCGTGCCCCAAAAAAGGCCCATGCTTTCAATGCCAACTTCGTCCACGCCCTTGGCAATGTAGAAAAAGCCCTTTTGGCCCCAGTCGGTGTTCCATGAGTTCACGGCCAACCAAAAGTCTTGGCTGGTCCCGTCCGTGCATGTTTGTTTACCCCAGCCGATCAGACGCACCGCGTGTCCGCCCATTTTTGTGTTGCTCGTCCGCTAAAATTTTTTAAATTATTATAATTAAATATTATTTTAATTGAATGGCAATTTGCAGTTTTATTAAACAAATATAATTTGAGTATATCGATTAGTGTTCGACATTTCGAAAAACAGGACGGCTTGGCAAGCCCTGTAAAAGCCTGCAACAAGTTACGACCCTGATCGAACTATATAATCTATAAATATTATTTTAAAATAATATTGGATATTCTACTATTAAAATTATATTTAAATAGATTGCCTTAAAAACTACCGTATATACTCCAGTACTGTAATAGTAGAAATCATTGTATACATTCATTGATGCAACCACTGGGCCGTTTGCTTTGATTTCATTTTCTATTGCAGTCACTGTACTTTTGGTGCCTTGCAAAAAGCCGGTTGCATTTGCTAAAATAGTGAATTGTTTTAATTTAATTAAAATTGAAAAACTAAATGATGATCCTCGAATGACCCAAGCTGCGATTAATAGTTTATACATACAAACCTATTAATCTTATTATTTAACCAAATTCTTAAAGCTCTTCAAACGTAGGTAGTAGTGACCAATTGTTACTCTTTAGTTAGTTTGGCCCCTCCTGCTTTTCCACATTTTTGCTTTACGTGGGGCGGTCCCTTTGTACTCTCCCCGCCCCTCATGACTCTGCTTATATAAACGCTTCCCTTTGAACTCCCCTTCCACTTTTGTCGGATCCGGATCCCGACCAACCTCCCCTTTCCCGTTACGAGTTGGGGACTCACAATGATGTATTTCTTTGTCCTTACGCAATAAAGATCATTATCCTATTATTCGCCAATTATGGATAATACATCATAATCAGTAGCATGTATTTACCGGTTGGGTTTAGACTCGAATACCTGATTATTTGGACCCGAAAAGACATTTAGAAATTTTTATTATTAAAAATATTTTTATTTTTCAAAGGGATTAATATTGTGTCTAAACTTCCCCCCTGGGGAAATTTAGCCAAGAATTTTTAATGCTTACTACTATATATCCTAGACATATTAATTACCGTATTTTCGGTCCGCTGTATACGCTATTTTCCACGCACTGTTTGAGCATTGGGCAGAACAGCTTGGCGTTGTGAATGCGCTTTTTGCATTCGGTTCAAATGGGTACGGTTTGCAACCATTTTTTGTTGGATAATCCGTGCCGGTCACAACGCCAGTGGATTTGATCCAATTCCATGCATAATACGGGGAACCACCGTTACAGCCATATGAGTTTGGTGAGCAGGACATTATGTCCAATGCGGAGAAATAGGAGCTAGCCGAGTTGGCATCTGTAGACTGTCTTAAAAATAAAAAATTATTTTTAATTATTTTAATAAATTATCTAAATTAATTTTTTTTTTATCATATCGATTTAGTTTTAATCGAAAAAATATGATTCTCCCAGATTGATAAAAATAGTAAAAGGATTTATGTCTGTTTCAACAAGCTAATTGTGCTTATTTTCATACATACGGGCCTTTTTTCGAGTCAAACACCCTTAGTCTAAAATTCGTTTAAAAAAAAATTAAAAAAATGAAATTTTGAGTAAATTTTTTTGAAATTTTATGCCACTTTCTTAACAAAATAGCCTTAAAATACTAAAAAAAAAAATTTTTTTATCCGTACCGCCGGGCCCCCATTTTATCATATTTTTGAAAAATGCAAACCAAAATTGCAAAAATTAGTAATTTTTGGCGAAAACGGCTAAAAATTTTGAAAATACACCCCCTAATTTGGGATTAAAAAAGAATTTCAAACGATATTTTAGAAAATAACTTTTTAAGACCGAACCCCTGCTTTAGCCGGTTTATACAGTAACGGTCGTTGAACACCGATGCGGTAGCGACTGCCCAACAGTCGCCACATTGTGACTGGTCCTGCACTTTGTTGATGATTGCGGCGCAGGCTAACCACTGTTGACGCGCATCGAAGCTAATTGTTGTCGTGCAAGTGGCACGCTTACGGCGGCGTTTTGAAATTACTAAAAATGATTAAAAAAATTTAGCAAATATGAAATTAATTAAATTAATTATTGTTTAAGCTTTTGAAGTTTGGAAAGATAATTAATTCAGGAAAGTTACATTAAATAATTAATATTAGAGTTGCCAAAATACATATGCATGTTTTTTCACGGGCCCATTCTATTAAAATAGCTTTTTTTACCCTCAATTGATCGAAAATTAAAAAAAAACTTCATTTTTGGGTATTTTCCTGAAAATATTAATAAAAAAAAACAATTTAATTTAAATTGGAAATTTATGCTAAAATAATTTCAATTTCTATGTTATATTCAATTTTCTTAAAATTAATAAACTTTTATTTTGTATTTTTTCTTCATAAAATAATTTTTCATCCCATAATTAACTATTTTCAAGATTCTTAGCTTCAACTTAACGCATTTGAAGTAATTATACGCTCAATTTAAAAAAAAATTATGTGCATATTTTTCAATTTTTATGTTAATATTTTGCGAGTTTATATGCATATTTTTGGCAGTCCTATTAATTACTACTGTCCATTAAGAATAGGAAGTTTAAAACGGTGAGGGGCAAGCGAAAACTCTTTTAAAATGGCCCAATAAAATTAGACTCCCTGTTTTTAAATTGTTCACGCCAACCCTAACCCATGCTAAATTTGACCAAATTTATTTATAATTTTCTATTTGTAATAATTTCTCAAAAAAAATTGTAAATACGGCGCTGATTTGGTGTTTGTGCCGTTGGTGCCGTTTCAGTTGATGACAGGGTTCCATTACTGTTAATTATCATTAAGCCGGCCATTTGCCGTTTATCCATGTCACTCATCATTGCAAAGCGTTCATGGGGAATTGCCTAAATTAAAACTTCATAAGTCATCAAGAAAATTATTTTTAGGAAAATGTTAAAAAAAATAGCAAAAAAAGCTATTATTTTTTCTGTTTCAATTCTCAAGAAATAAATTTTGACTATTTTTCAGAAAAAGCCTGAAAACAAAAAATCCAAAACAATGAATAATAGTGACCTGCCAATGGCCTCCACTTCGCTGATTACATTTAGCCACCCGACTTTTTGCCCGAAATCGTCGCTTTTGCCGTCCTTCATCGGACAAAAATTCAGCCAATTTTGAAGCATCTTCGTCCGACTCGGATGAACAGGACGAGGATGAATCAGAAGAAGACGATGAAGATTTTTTATTATGTTTATTATTTCCAATTTTATTATTCCTTTTGTTATGGTGTTTTTTGCAAGTTGCAACATCCAACAGCAAAAGTGCCATGATTGACAGCACAAGGCCAGAGAAAAAGCAGCAACGCTTTAAATTTAAAAAAATAATAAATTTTAGCTATCTTTATCACTTAAAATAATTAAATTTCGAAAAAAAGATTTAAGGTTTAAATTGCCAGGATTTGGAATTGGTCCAACCGGGATTCAAATCCGGAAAATCCCTTGTTCCTGAATATAAGCCTCTTTTTAGGGCCAGTATCCCAGATTGAAGCAGAATTTTCGAGAAAATGAAAAAACTCAGGATTTCCGTCAGGCAATAGCAATTAAAGAATTAATTTTCGCATTCTTCTCACTTTTATAAAAAAAAAGACAAAAATTAAGTAAAGTTGGTCTCAAAGAGATTTAAAAAGCATTAAAACCAGAGTATTAAACCTTCATATTTGAAAAGAATTTTTAAATGACTCACCATTTATTTTATTTAAATTAAGATGCAGATGAATGTTTAAATAATTATGTTTTTTTTTTGAATGATTTTGAGAAAAAAACTCTACAGGTTTTATAAAGAAATTCTGTACTGAATTTCAGTTGCATTAATTAAATTTTTGAGTCTTAAATTTTTAAAAATGATTTTTTAAATTTGTTTAGCTTTCAAAAATGACGAAAATGCAACCTTTTGTAATTTAACATTCGTCAATTTGTCATTTTAAATGTGACCAAATATTCGAGGAAAATTAACATCTATTCAAATGGAAAATGACAATTAGGTTAATAATTGATTCAGATTAACGGTGAGTCCGGAAACAGAGTTATTTTTAAAAATATTATTTTGTTTTTGTTGCAATGCAATGGAATTATCTGTGTCTAATTTTGGACATAAATTAAATTTTTTTAATATATTTTTTTGTTTTTTTAAATCCCCAAATGTCGGGTCCCCAAATGTCGGGTTCCCCAAATGTCGGATCCCCAAATGACGTTCGATCCCCAAATGTCGGGTCCCTAAAAGTCGGGTCCCCAAATGTCGGGTCCCCAAGTTGCAAATCCCCAAAAGTCGCACCACGTCCTTAATTGCCATAAATTTCCCCTTTTTTCGGCATTTTTCTTTTGATTAAACGCCAATGTCTGCGATAAAATGAAAAGCTTCAGACCACCTCCCCAGTAATTCTATTATTGGCCTGATTTTCTTTATTTTTTTTTTGGTTTTTAATGAAGAAAATTTTAGGCCTAATTTGCTCATTACATACAAACAAAGTCAAATTTATCATGTGAAATTGGGTTGAATAAGCATTATTTACCAATCATTTAAAATGGTTTTTACAGAATTTTTATAAATTTATTTCATATAAAAATTGTTTATTCAAAAATTGCATCGATTAATTAATTCTCTTACCAAAATATTGCATATATCATCACCGCTAATACAATTTATAATTAAAAATAATATTTTAATTTAATTTATAATAAATTTTCATTTTATTTGATATTAAGCAAATGTTTTATTTTGGTTCTGCTGTAATTTATTTTATAATTCTTCAACATTTCTCATTTTCAATTTCAAATGCAAATTCTTTAGTGAGTTTTCACTAGAAAAGAAAATAATTATGATAATTAATTGCTAAATCAATTTTAATTAGGCAGACGACAATTTGCTAATTGCATTTATGAAAGGTCATCAGAAAATTCAAATCAGTGAATATTCAAAGCAAAAATACGAAGCTCATCTTGGCATTGTGAATTATATGAGAACGAATTGGAAATGTGACAAAATTTGGAAGAAATTTGACGAATTTGAACTGAAACAATGCCAAAAATATCACAATTATTTGAATATTTTGTATGAATTTTTGTACAGAAAATACATCGGAATTCCTTCAGTGAAGCCGAAATTTGCACTTAAAAATGAACAATTTGAATTTGACTGGTCCAATAATTAATGTCATTAATTGCCTTGCCAAAATTTCGCAGTTTTATTTTAATTCAAAATGGAGTGATCAATATGATCATATATTAAGCAATCTGTTCTTTTACCATTTTGATACAATATTATTGAATGAGAAGAGAATGAATTACGAAGAAAAATTTGAAATTGAGCCAAAAATGCCAGTTAATGAAATGATTTTGAAATTGGCAATTGACACAGCGAATGAATGCCAAGAAAGTTTAGACGGAATAATTCAACAAAATTTTGAAGAAAATTTGAAGAAAATGATGAAAAAAGCGGAAGAAAAAGCAAAAGAAGGCTTTTCGTCATGGAGAAACAATGCCGTAAATTATGACAAGCATAAAATAATTTTGCGTTTGAAATTCGACGACTCAATAATTGATTTTCAAATTAATGCCAAATTCAGATTGATGACGCTTTATTTACTGGGTTTGTGCAAGGAATGGCAACAAATTATGTGAAATTTTCTGAACTTGTTAAAGGATATTCGACCAATTTAAGTCTTATGAAAGGAAACGCATTGTTTTTTGGGTCAAATAAATTTGAGAAAACAAAAAAGCATTTGACTCAATGTTATGAGGCCCATCTTGGCCTTATGTATTTGATGAGAGAGAAATGGCATTGTGCCAATATTGGGAATGGCTTTGAAAAGCACGAACTGAAAGAATGCCAAAAATATAAAAAATATTTGGACATTTTGTACGAATATCTATTCCGATTGTATGCGGAAAGTTTGTTTCATTAATTCTTTTTTAAATTTTAGATAATTTTTTACATTTCTATTAAGCTAAAAATCCGGATGTGGCCAATCAATTGCCAGCCTTGAAGCCAATATCTGTAATTAACGGAAAAATAAAAATCTTATTAATTGATTTTGTCAAAAAATTGAATTATATTTCGAAATTTTTTTGGAAAATGGATGAAGAAGACAAAGCGGCAATTGAAAATTATATTCCCAATATTGACTTATTAAACGAAGAAGAATTTAATTATGAAATGAAAGAGGAGGAGAAGCAAAATTTGCATAATTCATTGATCAAAAGCTCCAAAAAGAACAAATTCAAATTGTCAAAATTCGAATGGAATTTGACCAAAAAATGGGAAAAATGTATGAAAATACAAAAGAAAATGCCAAGAAAGAAAAAGCAATATTGGAGAAAGAAATAAAAAATAATAAGCTAAAAGAAATTGCAACTCCTGAAAGCATTTATAATGCCAAATTTGGTGCCTTTTTGTTCTCACCATTTTCATAAAAATTTCTTCGCTTTTTAATCGTTTAATTCAGACACTATAAAATGGGTGTTAATGCGTTTTTAAAAATTGCAAATAAATTAAAAATATAAATAACTTTATACGAAAGTTTGAGTAATTTTTACTCAGAAATTGTTTGATATGTATCAGGAAGTGTGGAAATACCGGTTTCCGCTGGGACTATTGGAAATTGGGGAACTTGAACTTTTTGAAATTTATGGTGATTTGTTAAAGATTTGTCCAAAAATGACCCATTTTGCGATTCTGAGTTGATAGAAAAATAACTCAGTTTTTTCATGCCTTGATTTGCCGGAAATAGCTTGGGCCTGTTGTACCCATGAAAAATTCTGGCCTGGGTCCAGGTCCAGGCCGAACACTAATTGTCAATTTAAAAAAATTGCTGATTTACGTATTCCCATTACAAAAACAAAAGTACAATTGTTTCTCTGTGTTTCTAAAACATTAAAAAAATCTTCAGACCAATTGCATCTGGGCGAAAATGTTCAGAAGCAGATTTATAAATTCGATGAATAAATAAAAGACAGCCAATTAGAAAGAAAATAATCCCTTCGCTTCATACGACTCCGACGATGTGAAAATGAATGCTAATGTATTTCTTCAACATTATAAATAAAAGTTTGGGTAATCTAATCTTTACTGTATTGGAGATATGGTAATCTGAATAATAAAAAATTAATTTTTAGAAAAAAAATGAACGAAATTTAAAGCTTTCTAAAGGGTCGTAAGACTTTTTGTGTCATAATGATGTCGAAAATGAAGCAAATTGCTATTAACTTGAGGCCTAGAAATCGACAATGCATTAATTCTCGAATACATCCAATGTATTAATATGCATTAAAACATTCAATTTAGTAAAAATATTTTATTTAATCTTAATCATTGAAGCAATGTCACCACAAGCTTTGACAGGTGGCTTATCAACTTTTTTAATTTTCTTGTGCCTAGGCGAATGGCAATCGTGTCGCTAATTAACACATTAAATTCTGGCTGTCGTTGCGCGATCGGCACTATGTAATTAGTTTTACACCTGGTTAGTAATAGGCAAAAATCAGATTAGCTTTCCCATTAATCTTTTGTTGTATCGTTGTGAATATTTTCCTTGACAATCTTTGGGATGGCAATTTTATTTAAGAAAATAGCAAAATATGTCCATAATATATAAACAAAATAACTAATTATAATTGATTTATCTAAATATTTCCTTTAAATTCATGAGCTTATCCGTTTCTTTGTCTTCAACTCAAGGATACGCAGGAAAACTAAAAGACTTTGAAAATATGGAAATTCAACCGTGCATTTCCCATATATTTTTTATTTGATAGAAATATTGTTTTATTTTATTTACTGGTCCGTTTGTTGTTTCTGTGATTCTGATATATTGAAGAATGAATTTCATATTGAAAAGTCTTAAAAATATAAATTCCATAAAATTGTTACAAATTTACGTCGGCACGTCGACGAATTTTAGCTTAGTCGGTATTTCGACGCATCAGGCATTTTGACCGCGCGCCTTTTATGGTTTTGCAATGAAATATTTTATTTAAAAAAATTACCTAGATATTAAAGACTCGTTTTTTAATTTTAATAATCTAATGTAAATATATTGAAAAATTTTTGTCAAATTTCCAGCCATAAAGTTTTCGAATTTTCAGGATTCTATTTTTAAAAATTTCCAAAAAGTCGGCTTTAGGAGTATGTTTATCGATTTTATTGGAATTAAAATTAAATAAAAAATGCCAAAATAGACTCTTAAAAACGCAAAAGACTAAATATTCATTTTTCTCGAAACCCTCCAAAAATTAATTATACACGAAAAAAACGTCATGAAAATAAAAAATTTTAACACAAAAATGCTTTTTTGAGCCCCTTTCTTCATAGCATACGCGCAGAAAAAAAAAATTCACCACAAGCTTTAACAGGTGACTTATCAACATTTTTTTAATTATCTTGTGCCTACGGCGAATGGCAATCGTGTCTCTCTAATTAGCACATTAAATTCTGACAGTTGTCCCGCGAGCGGCACTATGTAATTAGTTTTACACCTGGTTATGTAATTTCTAATGGGCGAAAATCTGATTTAGCTATCCCATTAAGCTTTTGTTGGTATTGTAAATCGGTTGGGAACCATAAGAATGATTTTTGTTTGAAATATATTTTTTAAAATTCTTTTTTTTTTGCAATTTACTTTTAAAATCTTTGTTTTTGCATTTTTTTTTAAACTTTTCTTTGAAAAAATAATTTTCCAAAAACTTTGCCCCCAAAAAGCAAAAAATCTTTCTTACATAATTTCTCAAAAACTCGTAATTTACAAAAAATGCATCATTTTAAATAATTGATCATTATTTTCGTTTTATTATTCAATTATAATTAATATTTAAATCTATTTTATTTTTAATTTAAATTACACTTAACAAAAGTATTGGCTTCGTTTCACTTGCCGTTGGCACAATCATTTAAAAATAACTTGAATTAATTGCCATAGAAACAAAAGGAAAAGCGTACATTCTCTTAAACTTTTCATACAAGCCTGAACATCAAAATCAAAATTATATTACGCTTATTCGAAATTTCGTACCCAGATTTTGTTCAATTACCTAAAATATGCAAAAATGAAAAGTGCCAGAAATTTTCTTTATATAAATAATTAAAAACTTTTACTTTTAATTTTTCCTTTAAAATTCGAAAATAAATATTCCGTGTGTGTTAGTAGAAGAATTATAACTTTCTGGACCGAAATTTTTCTGAGACCGAGACTTAACCCTAAGATATGAGACCGAGAATTTTCAAAAATTTTTTTGTTACTTAAAAAAATCATTTATTGTCAATTTATTTTTTTCTTAAGCTATTTAATGGGGCACACTCGGGAAAATTTATGAATTTTTGCCTGATTTTTTAACAGATTTTGTGCTTAAATTCTCTTTATAAAATCTAAGTGATTTGGGATCCGGTGGTGCCGATAAGCGCCGCAGAAAAAAACGGAATTTTGAATGAAAGTTTATTAAGAAATTACAATTTTTTTAAAATTCTCTTCGCTGACGATTTTCAAAAAAAAAAAAAATTTTTTTTAGCTCTTTAAAGATTTTTCTCTATTGTTATTTTTTGGTTCATGAAAATTGATTTTTATTTTTATATTTGATTCAACCATATTTCGCCTAATGATTGAACTTTTTTTAAATAAAATGAACGAAAATCGCACTACACAAGAGCAACAACCGGTTGTGGCTGTTGTTGAGCCGTCGGCTAATCGGCCGCTAATGGGCGAAGTGGGACCACCACCACCGGATAATCCAACCGACACGACAATTCCATTTCTTCCACCAGAAGCAGTTGGCGGTGATCATACGGCTGATCAGAATGGACCACCACCGCCACCACCCCCAGAGGGACCAATGTTGATGATCAATGATGGTGATCACCCTGCTGATCACGGTCCCGGGATCATTGATGGACTACCAACGGATGGTCAGAATGTTCCACCACCGCCACCACCCCCAGAGCGACCAATGTTGATGATCAATGATGGTGATCACCCTGCTGATCACGGTCCCCTGATCATTGATGGACAACCAGCGGATGGTCAGAATGGTCTACCACCACCATCTCCTCCGATTGGGCGCATGTTGATCACCGGCCCCAATGACAACATTAATGGCGTGATCAGTAATGGCAGCACGGAAGGGTTGGTGATGGCACCGGCACCAGCGCCAATGCCACCGCCAATTCCACCAAACTCACGACCATTGGATAAACATGACGGCAACCACATGAACAGTGGCGGTGATGCTAATGGATTGCAAGGGTATGACACATTTTTAGGGAATAAGTGATTGAATTTGTTGTTATTAGTGAATGAAATTGGTGGGAGAGAGAGAGAGAGAAAAAAGAGGAGAGAAAGATAGAATGTGATTGTGTAGACAAATAAGAGGTGCTATGTCGTTATATAAAAATCCATCAAATGAAAATTTTCAACAAAAAAACTGCCCATAACTTATTGTGAATGTCAATCAAATTAAACAGTCTTGGTAACATTCGATAGCCCTAAGAGTTCTCTATTAGTTCACCTAAAAAATTTCAAAAAATTTAGCTAAGTTTCAAAAAAGTTATGACCAAAAATGTTTGAAAAGCTGGTTCCTTGTGTACTTTTGGCCATAACTTAGTTCAAACTTGACGAAACTTTTTGAAATTGTGGTGAGCTAATAGAGAACTCTTCGGGCTATCGAATGATACCAAAAAAATATATGATTTTTTATATAAAGCCCTTATTGGTGGTTTTTATATAACGACTCAGCACCAAATAGGAGAATAGATAGTTAGAAAACCGATGGGAAATTGATATTTCCGAGATTCATGACCAGAACCAAGAACGAGACAGAGTATTTCACCAAGTGTTTAGACCGAGAACGAGACAAAAAACCGAGAAGTTTCTCGATTTAAGAACCATGAGACCGTGAAATTTTTAAATAATAAATATTAAACAAATTTATAATTATTGAAATATGTGAAAAAAAAGAAAATAAAAAGGTCAAGTAATACGAGACCAAATCGAATATTTTTTCCTACATAGACATATCGTTGATAATCATCCTCCGCCGGTCACAACAATGCCCTCCTCCTCATTGGAAATCATCGATGGCATTACAGAACATTACAATACAACAAAAACAACTACCGTAATGATGCCGAAACATTCAAGTAGGAATTATACTATAAAATTATGACCGATATTCAAAAACTTGGAAAGAAAAGGGACCCTTAAAAATTCCTTCTAAAAAAGACAAAAATTTGAGTCAAGGGCAGTTCGTACAAATGCAACTCGCACAATAAATTTTTTTACAAAATAATGACTAAACCTAAAGCTTAGGTCTAGCCTAAGCCTAAAGCTTTAAGGCCTAGCCTAAAGCGTAGGCCTAGCCTAAGCCGAAAGCTTTAAGGCCTAGCCTAAGCCTAAAGCTTTAAGGCCTAGCCTAAAGCTTAGGCCTAGCCTAAGCCTAAAGCTTTAAGGCCTAGCCTAAGCCTAAAGCTTTAAGGCCTCGCTAAGTAAAGCTTTAAGGCCTAGTAAGCCTAAAACCTAGGTCTAGCCTAAGCCTAAGTACGAGTTGTCATGACACCAAAAAATCTTCCGCTTAAATTTTCTCTATTAAACAGTTAACAATTCAGTGAACAATTTGCGGTGGACTTTGTTGCCCAAAATGCAACTTCAGCACCACATTTGGGCAACAACACGTTCAACATGACCACGACGAATTTGGTTGGCCATATGGTGGTAATTTGGGTTTTTCAGGGAAATGCTGACACCGTGAGAAAACTTTTTTAAAAAGAGAGAAATTCGACACTAAAAAAATCATACGACATCTGACCCTGATTTTTGAAAATTTTCAAAATTTTTAAAACTACAAAAATCTTATTTTTTAGGCACCCATTGATAATGGATTTGCTGGGCATGGCCAAGCAAGTTGGAACACCACAAAAACGGCATTGCCAATGATTGTCGGGGTGGGTTATGCTGGTGTTTTTATTTTAATAACGGGACACGGTCATTTGATCAGGAAAACAATGATTACGGTAACTATGTGAAAATTGATCAAGCCGAGCTGGTCTGGGCCAAACAGCATGAGAACAACCATAATTTGGAGACAGCATGGAGTGGAGGTATACTGTTTTTTAATCGATTTTTACAAATTTAAATTAACAAAACTTTTTCCGGAAATGGTATTTACAGTATGATAGGTAATCGATATTTACTGTCAACTTCGTGAATTATAATGTCAATTAAATATGATTTTAGATAAAAAATTAGTTTACCGTAATATCAATATGATACCGTAATTTATGATTTTTCTACAGGTTCATCATACCGAAAAATAAATGTCAATTTAATAAAATTTTTATTTTTTTTTTTTCTTTTTGAGTTTTCCTTGGCGCTGCCATTGCCAATGTGTTAATTTTGGTTTTTTTGTTGATCATAACGCGTGGAAAACGAGGCTATTTTGGCACCAGAATGTACACAATCAATTTGACCATATTCGCCATAATGCAAATTGTAAGTTTCAAAAAATTAAACGCATTTCAGCCGCCCGAAATTTAAAATTTTAAATTTAAAAAAAATTTCCTATAATTTTGAGAATTTTTTTATGAAATTTTTGAAATAATCACTTTTTTACTTAAAAAACTAAAAAATTGAAAGAAATTTATTCTTAATTTAGCTTTGAAATTAACCATATGAATTTAAAAATTAATAAATTTAAATTAACAAATTTTTAATTTTTAAATAATTAAAATATTTTTTTATTAAAATAAATATATTTTCGTTTTTTTGCTTAGTTTTTACTCGCCTGGGCACAGCCAAATGACTGCTTCGGATTGGCCAAAATTGCTTCAATTTCAACAAGAAATTTTTTCAACAAATATAATGCCCAGCTGATGGAATGGAGCCAAATTGTTTATCTCAGCTGCACTACCGTACTCATTGTTGACTGTATGCAACGGTAATACAAAAACATTTACTACAAAACAATGGAACGCGTATTCTTCATTTGAACATTAATTTAAATCACCTAAATTATGTTTTTATAATTGAGTCATTAACCATAAAATATATTTAGATATTAAATTTTAAATTGTAAAATAAATATTTATTTAGCTATCGTGGAAACGGAGCAGGAATTGGCAAATTGCGTTGGTTGCTGGCCATTTTAATTTTGGACTTTATTCCGACTGTCTACATTTTTGTTAAGGTCGCTAATGGAATTTAATGACATTAGAAATGGCTAAATGATAATCAATTACAGATGAATTTTTCTTAATTTTCAACAAATTCAATAACCGAAAACAGAGGGTATCGGTTAATAACAGGTCGTGACTAGGGATCCAATTTTTTAGTATTTTACCTTTTTTTCATGACCTATGGCCATGTTTTTTCGGTTCTTGTTAATCCAGTTTTCGAATTATTAACAAATATTTTTTACTTTTTTTAGCCACAAAAACCTAAAAAAAAATTTGAAAAAAAAAACTATTTTCAAGTATTTCGGCTTTTTGCCCAAAATTATTAACAAACATGCAAAATACACCCCTAACAATTGACCAAATTATTTTTTATTATCTCAATAATAATTTGGCTTAATTTATATTACTTTTTGGGTAAAATTTTACGATTTTACATCACTAAATTTGGCTTCAGGGCATTTGGTTCGAATTTGTCGAACTCCATCCCAAACCATTGGCGATGTACCACGCAGTTGTGTTGGTCATATTCGTGCTTTGTGCAACATTTCTGAAGCTGGTCGTCTGCTGCGTGCCCATCATCCGCTTGTGCTGCACACGCGCGCCGGAGGAAGTTGTAGTCGCGGCGGACCGTGCACGAGCGCACGCATTGCGCGAGGTGACAAATGCATGCACATGCACAATTTAAAAATGAATTAATTAAATTCAATGTATATAATGAGTAATAAAAGAAAGTGAATTAATAATAAGTTGTAATTAAATTTAATTAGCTAATTAGTTTAATTGTTTTCTCTAAGGATATAAATTTACGAAATTCTTAGTAAATGTATATAATTTGCATTTCAAATAATTATAAATTAAATTTGTTTTTTGAAAAATTCACAGAGCCACCCAAATTGTATATTTTTTCATTTATTGAAAAAAACCATTTAATTAAAGAAAATTATGACAAATCGTTTGACTGCTTCGTCTCCGATGGGTGTGCCGCCAAAGCCCTTCACACTGTCAAAATTGGCACTTTTGCTGCTGTTCGTCGTGCTCACTGGCTGGACTCAATACACCGTGTTCAGTTTGTCTATGGATTTGCATCCAGGCGAATATTTTATTTAATTGCATAAATTTAAAATTTTTTATTCAAATAAAATAATCTAAAAAAAATTAGGTGGACACTTAAACATTCATGAATTCGAAAAAATGAGCAAACACGAAGGCATGCGCAAACTGTTGCAATTTATCAACAAAGAACATCTCACATACACCGTTATGAAGTGGGTATCAATTTCAATTAAAATGTTTATTTATTTAATAATGATTAAGAATATGATTTTGACAAAATTCATTAATTATTTCATTTATATGTTTTTTGTGTTTTTGTTTAAATTTAAATTTATTAAGAATGGAATTTAATTTATATTAAAAAAAACACCTAGCCAAAAATTTATTAAAATTTATTTTATTTTTTTAACACTAAACAATGCGATAAATATCATTACTAGGGTTTTCTTTTTTATGTAAATACATATTTTTTCCTGGATTCTCCATGCTTTGAATAGGTGCTAGGTCGTTTCCTAAAAACCGCCACATTGGGCGTTTCCTAAAAACCGCCAAATGGGCGTTTCCTAAAAACCGCCACCATGGGCGTTTCCTAAATCCGCCAGGGCGTTTCCTAAAAACCGCCATCTGGTAGGAAAACAAAAAATGTATAATATATAAATTCATAACTTTGTTCAATTTCAACGAAATTAAAATTTCATGGTATTATTCAATAGCTGAAGGTGTTCTCTACAAGATATTAATTTTCAAAAATTTTTTAAACTGTATAAAAAGAAAGTTATGGTTATTAAATTGTAAAAAATCTTAAGTCGGAATTTTTTGTCCAGATCTTTTTTAAAACATAATGAAATTTCTTGAAATTTTAAAGGTAAATAGATTAATTAGTGGACTTGAAATTATAAAAAGAAAATTTAATCTAATTGCTTCTGAAAAAATGTTATAAAGCATTGAACAGGCTATGTTTTTTTGCCATGGTCATGCAAATGTAATTATAAACATTTAAATTTTTCAAGTCATTAAAATGCAATTAAGTCAAAATGAATTTATATATTCGATAGTACTAAGAATTCTCTATTTAAGGTTAAAATTTCAAAAAATTTCATCGAGTTTTAAAAAAGTTCTGTTAAAATAATTTGACTCAGAACTTGTTGAAAATTCTGGACCATAACTTTTTTATAATTTCATGTAAAAATTTTCTAAATTAATATTCTGATAGACAACACTTAAAGCTATTGATTGATACCAAGAATTATTAATTTGGTTGAAATTGGGCCAAGATACGAATTTTTATGTCTTACATTTTTTTGTTTTCCTAATTTTTTTCCTGGATTCTCCATGCTCTGAATAGTAGGAAAACACTTTCTTTTTTGTGTTGCGAACAAAAGTTTGGACTTTTATTTACATATTTTGGAGTTTTTCTACATAAATAACTCATTTTAAAATTTTATTTACATATCTTAGTACATATTTGTGGGTTTTTATACATATTTCATACATATTTCTGGATTTTTTATACATATTTTACATAGTTCGCGATTTTTTTACATAAAAAGGAAGCGCTAATCATTACAAATGATTTAAAAAAACAGTACCAAAAATCAAATTATAATAGAAAAAGATTTCATTAAATTCGAAAAATTTAACTTTAAAAATTTATAATACATTTAAGCATTCAACAATGGGCTGCTTTGATCCGCCCCTTCCTGGAGATGTTTTCCGCGCTTTTCCTCCTCCTTATACCGTCCATTGGCCGCAAATTTCAAATTCGCAAAATAGCGCCGGGACAACATGACAACGCTAATGGCATTGGAAACATGAACAATGAGCACCTAATTGCCGCAGGCAACTTTTCACGGCCGATGACTGCTTCTGGTCGTCTGGTTGCAACGGCACCACAAATGGCACCAATTCGGATGTGATGATGGCAGAATGGGAATCAATTCGATGATGGCATTATTCCTGGATGGCATTTTTATGTTGAAAAAAATAGAAGAATTCAAGATAAAGACTTGGGATTTGAGAGGACAATTATAAAAATAGTGGACACCAACCAGCTATAAATTGTCTTTAAATTAATTCAAAAATTCAAATTCAAAAACGGAAAAAAGTACAGGAAAAAATCGGCTACTGATCGTGGGTTCACTAATTCCTCCACTCGATCAAAAAATGCTAAACTAATCAAAGATTAAATTGGTCGGACTGATCGGGAAAATTTGCTTAAAAAATCAATAAATATACGGTAAATTTTGCATGTTTGTCCAAGTGGCGTCTTTTTCTCTCATTACTCTAATGATGGGAATTTTATGTAAGAAAATTTGCAAAATGTAAATAAATATGTGAAAACCCCGAAAATGTACTAAATATGAAAATTTTTAAATTGGTTTTTTTGGGAAAGAAAACTTCAAAAAGTGTGAAACAAGCAAAAAAAAAAGGCCATAAAAAATGACCTAAATAGGTTTTGAATCACTTTTCAGTATTTGAAAAATTAATTTTTATTTATTTTTGGAAAAAACGTATTTTAGTGGAACATTTTCAAAAAAAAAATTTTTTTTTTTAATTCCCATCCCTAAATCCTTCCTACTCATTACTATCCGTTCATTTTCAATATTCCTTTCTTCCTTTCTGTGCTTTCTTTTCTTCTCTGTCTCCGCTGTGGCTTTTTCTTTTATCATTCCGTTCCACTTTTTCTTTGCCATTGTTATTTCTTCCTTTCTCATCGTTTTCTCTACCTTTTCTTATCTCTGTTTTCTCCATCTCTTCACTGTCTGTGTTTTCTTTGTCCAATACCATTTCTTCATCACTCTCTTCTTCTGTTTCACTCTCTAGCCTTCGTTCATTACTCCGTCTTTTTCTCTCTTCCCGTGCTATTTTCCTTTCCCTTTCGAATCTCTCATGAAATTTTTCCAACGTCCTCTGTTCTCTGTCTGAGAATGCTTCAGCGCCTAATAGTGCTGGAGATTTGCTTTTTCGTAATTTGCCTCGATTAGCTAAAAAAAAAAAAATTTTTTTTACCGGGATTTGAACTACGGTAATCATATCCAAGCTTGATTCCTAATGGTCAATCCCGATCTCGGCAAGTTGATATGAGACCCTGATCCTGACATTTTGGTCCGAGATTTGTCATTTGTTAAGGTATTCATTAAAATTGGCGAAAGGTATAAATTTTGCCTATTTTAAAATAATATATTTTAATTTTTTTGTAAACTTTTTATTCGGCTTTTTTATTATTTTGATTTTTCATAAAAATTTGATGACTTCATTATTTTGGAAAATTGAATTCTTTGAAGGCCAAATAAATATTTGATTACTTTATTAGTTCGTCAGTCTTGAAATACTTGATTTTTCATTTTTTTCTTAGAAAAATGG
Source organism: Heterodera schachtii (assembly GCA_023374025.1). NCBI lineage: Eukaryota > Metazoa > Nematoda > Chromadorea > Rhabditida > Heteroderidae > Heterodera > Heterodera schachtii. Next base: position 1,207,840 of record SIJG01000021.1, read on the forward strand.
CCCAACATCGCAAAATTTGGTAATTTTTTGGTGAAAAATTTATTAACAAATGCACTCAAAATTTTCTAAAGTTTTAGCCCCCTCTTCCCAAAAACTTTTTTGGAAAAAGCGCGCCGCAAAAAAAGCTTTTATTGATTTTTTAAATTTGGAATAGAATTTTACAAAATGATGATTTTTGACCACAAATCCTGATTTTTCGTCGGCCAAATGCTGATTTTGAAAATTTTCAGGTGGCAGCCCTAGTTTTAGACTTCTAGGTCCAGCTTTTTCATGCTGATTTTTGCTTTATGATTTTGACTATTAAAAAAATTGTAGAAAAAATTTTGCGTTTTTTTCAATTTCGCGTTTCGGATTTTTTATTTCGCAAACGGGCCCTGTTCGCACCCAAAACCCGTTAGAGAATTTGGTAGAGGCTCTATTAGAAAAAATACGGTGCGTACCATTATGGTAAAATTTTTAACAAAATTTTACCATATAAATGTGAGCCTCGTCGTGGGTCCACCCACAGTGGTTCTTCGTCATCCGTGTTAAGAAATTTGGTGCGCGAAGGATGTTTGGGCAACGAAGGTGGTGTTGGAAGTTTAAAGAAAAAAAAATCGATTAATTTAAATTAGATTTAATACATAACTTTGATTTAGGCTCAATTTCTCCATTTCTAATTTATAATCTTCATCAGAAAAAACATCATTTTTGTCATCTGATTGAGGAGAAGAAGATACTTCTTCAACCGTTTTTCTGTAGAAAAGATTAAAAATATATAAAAAAATCAAAATTAAATTTTATTTCATAAATTTATAATATTAAAAAAAAGATAATAAAATATTAGAGGACGTAGCGGGACGGAATCCCGTGCAGGTTTTTGGGGGTATCCAGTTCGCTATCCGCATTTTTAGGAAATTTAGGGATTTCGATTGATTAATCCCGCTGGATCAAGTCCCGCAATTTGAGTTCTAATCCCGCGCGGGATCACGAAAATTTAAATTCAGGGATTTGCGGCTTAATCCTGCGGGGTCCCGTCCTGCAAAAAAATTTTGAGTTCTAATCCCGCAGCGGAATCCGCGAATTTGAAATTTCCGCTATCTAAAAATATTTTTTGAGTAATTGAAATCATTACATAATAAATAATTGATTGTTTCGCATACCTTTCTCTTGATGCAACAACTTTTGCATAAAATAAACACGATAAAATAACAAAAAAACTTGTTGTTAAATTCATATAAATTTATTTTTTCAAAATAACTAAAATTATATTATATAAAATAAAAATGATTATTATTTGATTGCTTTAATAATATTTTCAATTGATTTTTAATAATCCTATTAATGCTTGGAAAAAAAAAGAAAATAAGAAGGAAAAAATATATGTATAATATAATAATGGAAAAGAAACGAGCGTAATTTTGTTGGATTTGCAAAAGCTTTATGCTAATTCACACAGAGCATTAAATAAGTGAAACAATTTTTTATTTGTGCTTACCACGATAATTACTAGGGTTGGGAATTATATGTAAGAAAAAACGAAAATTATAAAAATAAATAAGAAAATATGAAAAAAAAATCCCCAAATATATAAAAATATGTACAAAAATCATACAAAAATTCATATAGAAAAGCGTGAATAAGCACAAAAGCGTAAATAGCTAAATGAAAACTTAGGCATTTTAAAATTATTTATTAATATCTCTTTTTTTTTTTGAAAAAATCGCATGCATCAAATAATAATTTAATATTAGAAAAATTTGTTTGAGAAAAACAATTTAAACAGGAAATTGACCCCTAAAGAATGTGTCCGGGAGAACTATAAAATATATCTCTCACTAAAATTAAAAAGTCAAGTTTTTATGATTGCATACTAAAGCCAGTAAAATTTGTTTTAATCAATCGCTACGGATGAAAATGCCAAAAAAGGAAATTACCTCAAAAACGGAATAATATTCTCTGTTGAATATTATATAATTATATACATATGTATACAATATTACTTAAATTTTTTCTATCCAACACTTTTCATATGTTAAATATTTATTTTTAATATAATATTCCATTAAACAAAGGAAATTGTCAACGTCAGCATAATCGTTACAACAAAATGGTTAAAGCCTCAATTATTAACGCATTATCCTATTTCGAAATTTATTATTAACATTTATATTTTGCTTATTTCCGAAGGAAATTTATTTTATGAATTTTTATAAATAAGAAATTATTTTTAATAATAATTTGTAATTTGGTAAGTTTTTTTCAAAATTTATTTGGTTATATCATAAAATTAATATTAATTATATATGCAGAATAAAAATGCAAGATTTCTCTAAATCTATCCCTATGGTACTCATGGTTGGGTTGTTCATTTTTCTCTATTTTGCATCAGTAGCTGAAGGAATGCGTAAGTTCAAACACAATTAAAAGAAATTTTTGATTAATATTAAAACAATTAAAAAAGACCCACTAATTAGTGGTGGGAGGGATGACTGAAGTTGTAGAACGGTAAAAAATTTAATTCAAATGAATTAAAATTCTTATAGCAAGAACCAGAGAGAAAAAAGCAAAAAGCCAAAAATCATCCGGGTTGGCTTCTTCGCTCGGAAAAGGTCTTACGTTGGCTTTGGCAGCTACCGTACCATTGGCTACAGGCAGCTCACGACAGTTTCCAGATACACAAGGTGCCGTGGAACAAGTTGCTGCTCAACCCCCGCATCAAAATAAGGTGCAAAACACAATACCAACAAAATACCAAAAAACAATTTAGAGGTGATATCAAATAAAAAACAATTTTTTAATTTCCTCCATAATTTTTTAATCGAATTAAGAAACAAAAAACACAGGAAAAACCAGGAAAGTTAAGGTGCTAGGGATGCTTCATACAAGCCATATTGGTTATAATTAGGGTAGGCCGAGCCCGGGTACCGAGCAGGCCCTGACCCGGTGCTGTAATCCGAACAATAATTAGTCTTTAATTCAAAAATCAGATTTGAAATAAATGAAAATTTTTCCCTGAATTCTAATGACCAAATTTCGTGAGGTTCTAGGCCATAAAAGGGCCCCATACTGTTGCTATAATTTTTGAATTTATGATAATTTATTTTTAACAATTTCGGTGTCATGACAACTCGTACACTGTTGTACAAACTCGTACAATTGCTTAGGTTAGGCCTAGGCTTAGGCTTAGGCCTAGGCCTAAGCTTTAACCTAGGCCAGGCTTAGGCTTGATTTGTCTAGGCTTAGGCTTTATTTTGTCTAATATAAGTTGACTTTTTGTACCAGTTGCCATAACAATTTTGTTTTCTTTTTTAAAATTATTTGCTTTGCTTAAAGACGCCCCCTCAGCCAAGCAAAATGACTCGTAGAAAAACTGTTGTTGTAACGGAACAGAATTGTTCCTATGTTGCTCCAGCAGATGTGCAAAATGTCCCGCCGGGAGACCCACAATATGGTGATGGATATGTGTACTACAAAACCAACGACAATGACACCCTTTACAGCTGTGAATCAGCGAAAAAAACCCGGGTAAAAAATGGGCCGGGACTATTTTTCACAATTTCGGGGTTGGAACAGCCTTCCATTCCATCATGTGTGATCAGAGCTGGTGAAACTCAAAAACACCCCCAAACTGGAATTTAATGAAGGGAAGAAAAACAAAATTTAAAACTCGAAACGGAAAAAAACGATAATTATGTAAAAAGGAAAAATTTTGATATCCGAAACTTTGAAAAATAAAATGATAAAAAATTTTGAAAGTAAAATGAAAAATAAAATTCGTTATACTCTGGATTGGCATTGAACAAAAAAAGATATTAAATTATAAATTTTTATTTGTTTCAGAAATGTTGGCCTTGTTAAATTGGCAATACAAAAGTAGACAAATGGAACAGAGGATGATTGGGAAGAATTTTGATTCTAAACTAAAATTATTATGTATTATGGAAGAGTATTTTGTGTTATTTTTTGGATAAAATCTGCTGACAAATTGAGTGAATATTTCCAAATCCTTCCCCGGCACGACTGATCAAAAATCATTAATAAGAACTACGATTTACAAATTATGCTTACTTTTGAATCCAAAATCTTACCAGAGATGTGCTTATTTATGAAACTTTCGATAAAAAATCTGAAATAATGCTGAACAAAAATTACACCATTCACCGTTTTAGCCATTTTCACTTTTTGGGCGATATCACCCTTCACTATTTTGTTATTTTGTCCCTTTCATCTACATTTTATTTTTTTTGATTATAGTCTTTATTGTCAATAAACACACAAAATTAATAAGAAAAATATAAAATAGATATAAATTAGATTCTTAAATTTTTAAAGATTCTTACCATGTTGACCCAATATTGATAATTACATAAGTTAAAAAATTATTTCAAAGATCCCTAAAAACTCAGAAATTCGAATTTTTGATTGTTTTTATTTATCTCCGACTAAATAAAGTTTATTTAGTTAAAAATAATATAAAATGATACAATCTTCATATCATGCCGAGATGAAATTAACAAAGCTTCATACAAACAAACTCATAATAAATGTATAAATTATAAGATGAAACTGAAAAAATAACATCCTATCCTCCAATTAACAAGCATAAATATTATTGAAAAAATCGGGAGCTGGAGGTGAGAATTTTTTTAAATTCATAGAATTTCTAAAGTGCATAAAGTCACCATAGGACTACCAGAACCCATAAAAAGTGAACACTTGGTTTATTTTACTCATTTTGAACTTAAAATGTTTCGCTTTATTTCCAAAATATTTGAGGACAGAATTGCCTCGCCCGTGAAAAATTTCAAGCTTTTTATCCAAAAAATGACTATTTTTGAGGTCCCAATTTTCTTTCATGGATTTTGCTTCTTAATTAACTAGGGGTTTCGAAATATCGATAAAGACCTCATATTCTTCTTCATTGCCACGGGAATAGTCACCCTCATTTAATTATCATCTTCTCAATCGGCATTTGCTTTTGTAATCCTTCATCAGCGGATGGTGACGCAGTTGTATCAGCTTCTTCGTCTTCCGAATCCGTGTCTAACATTGTGTCGGGTGATTGCCAAAAAGACCAAGAGCCGTCCCGAGAAAATTCAACCATATCAAAACGAGGACTGGCGCCAGACAGCACTTGTTCGATGTAGCTGAACAAGTTTAATTACTTAGCCATTTCTGAAAATTGATAAACTGGACAGTAATCAGTAATTAATTGGATGGTTGGATTCCGACTCGAATTTATTTGATTTTTACTTTTTGCCATAAAATTTCGGAATTTATATAGAGGTCGAGAAAACCAAAAGAAGACCCTTTTAATTTGCAAGATTTATTTGAAGATAATGAAAATTACATACATTTCTAAAGTTACTGCTCATGATGTATTTTTTATTTTTATTTATTTTCTTCAAAGAAATCTTTATTTACGCAAATCAAATGAGTCACCATTTGGCTTCGGTGACCCTAATCTGATTTTTTTGACGACCTCCTAATCTATACAAGTGCCAAAATTTCCTTTCTGTTTTTCGGCATTACGAGCGGTTATAAGAAAAAAAACATATTCCTAAAATCAGATTTTTAAGCGTCCTTTTAAGTTTTTTTTGGTAATTAATATTTGGCATTAATGAAGTGCTAGATTAAAATATGAGCACCCACGAGTCAATGTAGAGCTTAGAATATGCGGCCTGCTTTCCGCAGATTGGGCATTTCCAAATTGGTCGATTCTCCAACATCATTAGGTAATTCTTCAGGTCGAAGCATTGCAGATGCTTGCAACCGGCAAACCGTGCTGGGATTTTGATTCTTGTCCTCATCAACTGAAAAATAAACAATTTTTTAAAATTTTTTACCTATTTTTTCATGAGCTTCCCTATGATCTGATTTGCAACAAAAGCAGGTTTTTTTAGTGGTTGTTAAGCTAGTTTTCGAGTTATTAGCAGCAATTTTCTAGTTTTTTTGTAGCACCTAAAAATTTTAGAAAAGCCTATTTTAACTTATTTGGCATTTTGCCCAAAATTATTAACATGAATGCAAAACGAAAAAAATATACTCATAAGACCCCAAAAATTTCAAAAATGCACACCCTAAGAAGAAACGAAAAATTTTCTTAAAATTCAACTACAAACTTTATTTATTTATTTTCTTGACAAAATTTTGGGTTTTTAAAATTGTTTATCTCAATACTGATTTGGCTTAATTTTGTTACCTTTTTGAATAAAATTTGTCATTTTACACCCTTAAATTTGAGCTTTTTTAGAGCCTATTTTTGTGGTTTTTTGGAAATAAAAATTACATTCATAGTTATGACATTAGTCAAAAATCATCAAAACTCCGTAACCCCAAGTATTATCGATTAACTGAAAAAATTACAAAAATTTCGTTAATTTTCAAAAGCAGTGATCAATAGAGACCGGCGCGGGACGGGATCCTGCGCGGGATTTTGCGGGATCCCAGTCCGCAAGGGATTTGCGGGATTAATCCCGCTGGATCCAGTCCCGTAAAGAATTTTGAGTTCCAATCCCGCAGCGGAATCCGCAAATTTGAAATTTCCGGTCTCTTAGCGATCAATAATTTTCGAAAAAACATTTTTTTGGGTTCTTTTGACCATAATTTTTTTTTTGAAAGACAACAAAATTTTTGAAATTTTGAAGGCTAATAGAGAACACATAGAGGTATCAATTTTCAAATTTCTAAAAAAACCCATTTTAAGACACCGGATCAACAAGTGAGAGCTTCAACGCGTCCATTTCCATTTGCTCTCCGTCTTCGACCGGGTTGTTCAATTTAACAATTTCCTGTCTAGTACTTTCCAGCGGACGTCGAGCGTTTGGGTTGTCGAGAATACGGCTAAACAGATTGTTCGAGTCCAATCGCTTCACCAAATTAATCTGTATTTATAAAATGAATATCATCCATCCGCTTTAATTGTTCTCAATTACCTAATAAATTTTCAGAAAAACTTTTTTTTAATAATGACCAAATAGTTCAAAAGATTATGAGTGCAGAATTATTTGAGCATTTTTTTTCAAATATGGTAATATAATTCTCTTTACTAAAAATCAAAGAAAATATAAATGCTTGAGTTTGCCGACAGGCGCCGCCTAGGAAAACTCAAAATCTAATATTTTAAGGTTTTTGACGGAACAAATCTTTGGTGGCCTTGGATATGATGGCACATTGTCGGTCTCGAGCCTTGACTCGAGAAAAGTCTCGGGTTTTTTGGTCTCGGTCTCAAGTCGCGACTTTACGGTCTCGATTCTCGGAAAATTTTCGGTCTCGTACAGCACTTCTTTCTTCCCATCAATTAAACTACCGTAAATGCCCATGCGCGTTTGTCGCTGTCCCATTCAATTTCCAAACGGTGCTCATTGTTGTCGCTATCCCGAGGTTGCACGTAACGTGTGATGTCCACCGGAAATGAGCATTGCTTCTTTTCCGGTTTTGAATTGATTTGCTGAATTAGTTAATTTGACTATTTCTTAATTGGGTAATTAATTTTTTAAGCGAAAAACATGTGATTTTTAAAAATCTGGATTATCCACTACGCTAAAACCAGCAACTTATAAATTGTATATTATAAAATTTAATGAAAACATATTTGTGCAAAAATATGCCGAAGAATGTTTGATACAGTTAAATATTTATCATTTTCAAAACAATAATTTGCTGTCAAATAAGTTTTTTTGGTTTTTTTTAAACCGTTTCAAAAAACTTTGACTAATTTTTTAAATAAACTAGAAAAATATTAATATTATTTTAAATTTGAAGAAAATATTTGCTTTTTTTTATAAAGTTTCGTAAACTGCCAATTTTACTGAATTTTCGAGAAAATTGTTATAACTATTCCTAAAAAAACCAAATTAAATAATTTTGGTATCATACGATAGCTTTTTGCTTTATTAGCATGAAAAATCTCAGAAAATTATATTTTTTTTTCTAAATTTCTAGTATTTTTGAGCATTCGTGGTCACAACTTCATGAAAACTGAATAAGTTTCTAAAAATTTTTAGGTTCTTAAAGCAAACTAAGAACAATCGATGATGTAAGATTATTTAATTTTGTGATTAAGAAAATTTATTAAGACTTTTGTTCATTGTAGTTAATTTCTGCTTAAAAAAAGCTATGACGAATTTCCACGAAAAATCTATAAATGGCAGTTTTTCGAAACGCCCATGTTGAATCCGAACGCGGATCTGGGGACTGTGCCGCCTTAACCGAAACCCTATCCTCTATTATGAATGGGAACCACCGACCGGCAGTCGAACTTGATACCCGTCAATATTCATAATTGAGTGCGGCGGAAAAGCGTCCTGTTGCTCCTCAGTGGTATCCAACATAAACATGCGCAATTGGACTTCATATCTGAGGGGAACCCGAATTTAAAGAGAAAATAATTCAATATTAGAAATCCAAAAATTAAAAAAGTTATTTCCCCATAACTGAAGACCTAAAGTCACGCCATTCTTTTCAAAAAAAATATTGTCAATTGAACTTTTTGAAATATCAAAAATATGTTGGGCGAAAGAAGTTCATCCATTTAAAATATAAAAATAAATTACTCATTAAATAAGGAAAATTTGGAAAACTCGCCCAGTATTTAGCAAGTCTTCTCTAGGCACAACAAATATATGAGAAAAATGCCCAAAGCCTGTCCAAGTGGACACTGGATACGGAGGCAATTTCGTCATTGGCACAATAACCTTAAATTATAAATTAATTCATTTATAGCCGATGACATAAATATAAAATGTCATAATGGATGAAGCATGCCATGCCAACGATTAAAAGTAATAATAATAATGTGTTACATTTTTGTTTTACGACCCCTTGGCGGATTTAAGAAACGTCTACAAGACCACCTAGGAATCACAATCATGAGCTTTCACCTCGAAAATATATACATACGTCATTAAAAATAAATAAAATTCAAATTTATCTGAAAACAAATGCCAGATTTTATTCCTAAGGCCCGAATTCTCTAATAAAAATTTTAATCCTTTTTTCATGGCAATCCTCGGTTACCCCGGGGCTCCTAAATTGCACTCACTTTGATATGCTCATAGAATGGCAGCTCAACGGTACGAAGATCGCTGACGCGTTGATTAGCAGCAGGACGCCACGGTGGCAGAACAGGCGCATTGTTATTCCATTTGAATTGAGGACTCGGTATATTGTTGGACGATGATGAAGCATCAGGTTTATGGGTTGATTTAGAGCGCGGCTTTCCGCCTTCACTGATGGCACAACACAATGCCAAAAGGGTGACGATGATCAGAACCCCAGGGCGAGAAACGGCAAACGCAAATCGCATTTTGAGTTAGATTTTAAAATAATATAAGTGTAAAAAGGGGAATGATTGCTGAATATGTTTGTTGCTTTTTAGATGCGAAATCACTTGGAAAGCAATATTAAAATGGAAATATTAGAAATGGAGAAAGAAATGAATTAGATATATTGATTTATTATTGAATGTTTATATCAATGGCATTTCTTCTATAGTCGTATTAATTTGATAATTTTTTTTATTTTAGAAATTTCATTAAATTATTAGTAAAAGTTCATACAATCAGTGATCTACTCCTTCTGATGTGGACTTAATCTTCAATAATAGAAGGAAGAAAGAAACATTTGAATTTACAAGATTTAAAGAAAATTTTTAACAAAAAATTAATTTTTTTTTTAATTTGTGGAATTGTTTTGTTAAACATTTATTTAATTAATTTTTTGTGCAGAAATATTTTGGTATTAGTCATTTTTAATATTTCTACAAATTCTACACAATTTTTTACGTTTTTTAATGTTTTTGTATTATACAATTTTATAATATTATAATAATGTGAAAATCGATTAACAGGAAATTACGCTGCTGACAATAACTGAAAGCTTATTCCTTGTAAGAAAAGAAATGTAAATCCATTTATTGACTTTAATTTATGAGAGAGATAATAAAACCCCAATTATATTATTAACTATTTTCGTTGAATAGAAATTTTTTTCAATATATTTATAATTATCTTTAGAATTTTATATTAAATTATATATTTTCTTTTCTAGCTGAAAATGAACATCTTTCCGAATGGTTTACCGACGACCATTATTATGTTGCTAACCGGTAATCTATTAATGTTAAATGATTTTTTAAATGTTTTACTAGTATTTGGTCCTGTTTTGTGTAATTTGTTATTTACAAAAATTATGTCATTTCATTAAAAAAATTTCTATTGCTCATAAAAACCGAAAATACAGCTCAAAGAAACTATGTATTACGGGTAATAATTAGGGATGTAAATTGTATGATTTTGCATGTTTTTCGGAACACATGCTATGAAGAAAGGTGCCCAAAAATAGCATTTCTATGTAAATTTTTGGATTTGGTGAAGCTTGTTACTGCATTAAATGCATATTTTAGTGGTTTTCGAGAAGAAATGTATAATATCAATTTTTTGAAAATAAAAATAAAATTTTGAATTTTTTGTGAGAACTTTTCAAAAAAATTTGTTCAATTTTATGCTGATTTTTGGAAAAAATGCTCAAAAGTAGCCATTTTTATGTAAAATTGCTACCAAAAAGTACCAAATTTTCAAGTTTTTGTCGATATGTTGATTTTTTGTGTGTGACTTTTTATTCCCTATAAATTTTATTGCTTATATTGTTTATTAACTAATTAGTTTCTCAATTTTTCTGTACATTTATAACAGGGGTGGGACAACTCTCGCCTCTCGTCTCTCGCCTCTCGCCAACTCTCGCCATTTTTGGCACTCTCGCCTCTCGTCTCTCGCCTCTCGTTTTTTGGGAGGAGAGGCGAGAGTTGAAAATACACCCCTAAAGATTGAACTTTTGAGCAGTCAATAAAATTTTCAAATTTACGCGAAAAAAATCATAAATCTCTTTCTTTCCTTCCTTAATATCTTCTCTATTTTTGAAAATGCCAAGAGATCCGTCTAATTCTATTTAAACTTATAAAATTATAAGTCATGAACAGACTGAGCCTTGTAATGATTACAAATTCTACATATGTATGAAATTGATATATAATGAATTATAATGAGCTTAGCAAAATAAGTATGGTTAATTGAGAGGATATGGGTTAAAAAAACTTTCGATTCCTAAACTTGGTTAAAATTTACTGTGCTTTTAAATTAGATGATTGCAATTTTTAGGCAATTAAAATTTTTATATTTGAAATCCTTAATTTGGTGCCCAAACTTCCCGGTGCCTAAATTTCTGGTACCCAAAATCCGCCGCGGTGGGGACACGGGGACACCGGAATGAATGTTACCGATTTGAATTCGACAGATTTTACAGTTTGGCGTTGTGTTATTGTTGATTGTATTGGCACCAAAACTGTGAAAGAAATGATCGAAATGACTTTTCTAATCACTGAAGACTATGAACCGAAGTTTGATGAGGAAAAAACCATGGTCATAGTGTTGAAGCAATGCCATGAATATTTCCTTAAAGAAAGATTCATGGTTAATTTTGAAGAAATCATGGACGCTTTTGTTGGAGTGATTATGCGGATTGGCTTTACGAAAGTTCACGAATTTTTGGAATATGAATTTAAGACAAAAACCAATGATTTTTGGAATTCAATAAAGAAGGACATTGACGAAATAAGGTTTTTTTAAAATTTTTATTTGTGTTTAACCTGTGCGTTGAACAGAAAAAATCTGTTAAGAAATTATAGGTCCAACAATTTTTTTGCTACTTCACTTATAAAAAATTTCCAGCCCCCTAGGAATTTTTTTCCGAAAATTTCGCGGTTTCAAGCCATTTTAGGGTTTTAAGATCAGCCTCAAGGAGTGATATGATCACGGATGTCCAATTGACTTTTTTGATGAGCATGAAAAGTTATAGTTACTTGAATTTTTTCAGATTTATTCTTTCCTTATAAAAAATTATATGTCTTCAATTTTTGGACCTATACCTTTCTTAACTGACACTTTACTTAGTTCGTTTTGTTTTTCTTGCCACTGTACAATAATTTATCGGCCTTAGTTTAGTTTATCCAAAGCACTTAATAAAGCTAGATTGAATTAAGCATCCGAAAGCAAAAATGTAAGTAAAACAAATTTCTGTAAAATAGTATGAGTAAAGAATTCTCTAATATGCAACCAGAAAAAGCGACCACGCGAAATCGTATTCCTCACATGAAAACAGCCACACGAAAACGACCCTGACCGCACTTTGTGACCTTAGATTTTTAAAAAATTATAATATACACCCTTTTTAGTTTGAGTTTTAAATCGAAAGTAATGCCAGAAATTTGGGAAGCAGTTGTCAATAATGACCAAAATGGCAAGCAGAAAATGAAGCAATTATCAGCATCACCATCATCATTAACGGGTTACAATAAGCAAATTCAGCAAGAATTTCAGACATTAGAAAAGAAACAAATCTTGGAGGAAAAGCCTTTGCGTGAGGAACTGAAGTGCCAAGCGGAGCGGGTTGGTGCTGCACTACTGTACACACTGATCCACATGAAAATGAGGCTGTTGTACGAGCGCAATCAGGTCAAAAACCAATTCAGTATACCGAAGACATCCGCAAAGACCATCAAATCTCAAATTGGGAAACAGATGAAGCGTCTGGAAAAAGCAGTGACAATACGCAAAAATTCAGTACCGTAATTAGTTGTTACATGCTAATTTGGGTCAGGGTCAGTCCAAACGGTGAAAAGGGGATCATTCTCTTACGGGGAAATGAGGGTGAAAAAAATACGATTTTATTAAAGAAATAAAAAATTTTAATTTGCACGCGTTTTACATTTTGATTTTTTAGGGCGCTATTTTCCATAATATTTAAAAAAAATGAATATAGTTAAATAAAAAACACGAATTATTTAAAAATTGTTTTTTTTTAAATTATGCCTGGTTACCCTATTGGGTGCGTGACGAGAAGAATCAGTCCGGGTCCCTTCTCAATTCTAGTCTGAGTCGTTTAAGGTGCCGAACGCAAATTTAAAAACTTAAGAGCTTTTTATTGGCTTAAATTGAACAAATTTTAGAAAACTTAAATAATTATTAATTAATCCAGAAATGCTTCCTATTAAGGCAAACTCCAACGAAAATGTGGATTACAGTGATGCTAAGGTTGAAGATAATAAAAAACCCAGCACGTTTCGTCAAAATCAAAAAAGCAATGATCGCCAAAAAGGCATTGCCCCAAATATTTATTTAGAATTTTGGGTGACAGATGTAGAAAAAGCATTCCGAAAGCATTTCTATCATGAAATGAAACAATTTTTGGATGCCCTTGACAACAAAATTCCTGGCCGTGATTTTGGCAATGTCAAAAAATGTGTTGAAGAATGGGAAAACATTGTATATTTGATGTGAAAAAAGAAGCAGAATTGAAGGAACCAATCATTTATTTTATAGAAAAATCATTTTATATTTTTTGATTTGGTAAAAAAGTTGTTGCGAATTTTCATTATTATTTTTAAATTGCCCAATCAGATCTGTTGTCAATTATTTTAGAATCTTGAGTGCCACCCTGAAAACCTCAAGGTTTTAAGAGGTCAATATGTCAGGGATGCATCCAAGATTTTTTACGGTGTGATAGAGGGAGGGGTACATCCCCCACAGGAGTAGCAGGACTGTTAACTCCTTCGTTTTCTGATAAATTGTATTAATCAGATATTTTTTGCTCATTATTTTTTTCGCGGCCTCGCACCTTTCTTGGCATTTTCTTATCGCACATTCACAGAACTCCGATTTCTTAAAATGTTTTGAACCTCGGAATGCCCCATCCCGGTGCTAGGACGAAGTTACAAAAGTATCAATGTGGGCGAAGTTACAAAAGTATCAATGATTGAAATATTTAAATTTAATTATTATTTAAATTTAATTTGCTAAATAAATCATCATAACTTAGCTTAAACTTAGTCAAATTAATTAAACTTAGTATTTAACGACAGCTTCAAGTATCCTCTACTACTTATGTAATTTTTAAAAATTAGTAAAAACTTATAAAAAGTTGTAAGCAAAAAAGCTCAAAAAATTTAGAGTGAACAATTTTGGCCCTAACTTTTTTGAAATTCAATAAAATTTTTCGAAATTTAACTGAATCATAGAGAAATCTTTGGGCTATCTAAATATTTAAATCAAATTAAAATTGGTTCTTTCTGAAAAAAGTTATGAAGGAATTAATAATATATCTTTTATGGTCATCCAAAAAATGTAAGGTCGTTTAAATGCATTAAAATTGGTCAAATATTCAATTAATCACACCGAACTTGATATGAAAAGATAGCTCATAGATTTCTCTATCATTCAGTTAAATTTCGAAAAGTTTTATTGAAATTCAAAAAAGTTAGGGCCAAAATTGTTCACTCTAAATTTTTTGAGCTTTTTTGCTTACAACTTTTTATAAGTTTTTACTTTTTTAAAAATTACATAAGTAGTAGAGGATACTTGAAGCTGTCGCTAAGTACTAAGTTTAATTAATTTGACTAAGTTTAAGCTAAGTTATGATGATTTATTTAGCAAATTAAATTTAAATAATAATTAAATTTAAATATTTCAATCATTGATACTTTTGTAACTTCGCCCACATTGATACTTTTGTAACTTCGCCCACATTGATACTTTTGTAACTACGCCCACATTGATACTTTTGTAACTTCGGCTCACCACGCCCCATCCCTGCTGGTGTGCAGCTCAAAACAATACATTAGGATTTTTTCTGAAAAAACTTCATTACTCATTTCGAATTAAAATATTGAATAATTAATAAAATAAATTTTATAAAAAACTCAAATTTTTGGCCTGTCCCTAGCCTGAATGATATGTAGGGGTGCCAATTTTAGGTAAATTACTTTTTTTTCTGAATTCTCCATGGCCTAATTAGTAGGAAAAAACTTTTTTGTTTTTTGTATTTGCGAACAAAAGTTGGGACTTTTATTTACATATTCTTAATATTTCGGAGTTTTTATACATATCACATATGTACATATTTTTTACATATTTTGGACTTTTTCGCACTTTTTCCTACATTTTTTGAAGTTTTTTGAAATGTACTCCTAAAAATTCTTTTTTTTTTCCTTGAACATAAGAGATATCAAAAATTAATTTTTAAATATTAAAATGTGATTCTCTAAGCCTATCTAGGTCATTTTTATGAGATTTTTTGCATATTTCACCCATTACGAAGAATTTCTTTTCTAAATATAACAATTTTAAAAATTTTATTTACATATTTGATATAATTTTGGGGTTTTAGAAGATATTAAGGGATTTTTCTTACATATTTATATACATATTTAAATTGTCATCATATTCATTAATCAGTTCTTCAATTTCATCATATTCTTCCGTTTTTGATTTTGCTTTTTCCAATTCCTCCTTTGCTGCCTTGGCATTTCAGCATTTCCCTTGGCACTTTCGCATTTATTTTCCTAATTCATCAAATTCTTTTCGAAATTTGGCAATTTTCGTTTCCGTTTCATTTTTTGATGCATTTTCCTCAATTTTTTGCTATTTAATTCCATAATTTAATTCATCCTCATTTGCCAAATCCATCATCCAAATATCATAGACATTCCTCACTTCATTTTCACGTTTTTGCCAAAAACATGTTAATATTCATTCAGAAAATTGATAACATCAATTAAACTGTGGAAAATTTCCTTCAATAAATATTGGATTCACTTATGTTCGGCACCTTCGGTTTTTTATGTTAATAAATTTTTATCATAATAATTTTAATAAATAAAAAGTTTCAAAATAATTTCGGCACATTGCACCAAGATGGGTCTCAATTTTTTGTGGCAAAATATGTGCAAATTATTGATTATGATTATGAAAACTTTTTAATCAACCTGAAGATTGGTCGCCTTTCTTTTGACAAATTCAGAAAATAGAGCATCTTCAGTCTAAACCTTTCTTCCGCTTTTATAAGCATTTCCTCTAAAATTTTGTCGAATAATTCCGTCTAAATTTTCATTTGTTTGCCATTCATTCGTTGTGTCAATTTCCAATTGCAAAATGAATTCATTAATTGGCACTTTTGATTCATTTTCCAATTTAAATTCATAATTTAATCTCTCCGCATTCAATAAATTGGGTTCAAAATCATTTATAATTTTATATGTGATTTGGTTTTATTGGTCGATTGACCTCATCCTTTTATTTAATTTTGTTGTGATTCCTTATTTTTGTTTAATTTTTAATCCACATTACTCGAGGATGACTTAATTTATGACATGTCCGCAGAGTAAGTGGATTACTCCCTTTTGCGGACTTTTTTTCTTTTTTTGCATAATAAATCTTTTTAATTCAAATTCATTAATTTAATCTCTGCTCATTCATCAATTTTGGTCTAAATACTTTTGCTTTTTCTTCCGCTTTTTTCATCATTTTCTTCAAATTTTCTTCAAAATTTTGTCGGATTATTCCGTCAATACTTTCTTGGCATTCATTTGCTCTGTCAATTGCCAATTTCAAAATCATTTCATTAATTGGCATTTTTGACTCAATTTCAAATTTTTCTTCGTAATTCATTATCTTCTCATTCAATAATATTGTATCAAAATGGTAAAAGAACAGATTGCTTAATATATGATCATAGTGATCACTCCATTTTGAATTAAAATAAAACTGCGAAATTTTGGCAAGGCAATTAATGACATTAATTATTGGACCATCAAATTCAAAAAAATTGTTTCAACATTAAAAGTGAAAATTTTGTTTAATTTTATTCATATTTTTCTCCTGGCCTTTTCACAAAATAAAATTGTGAAATTTTCACGAGACAATTCACCGCATAAATTGTTGGTCCTTCAATTTTATATTTTCTAGTTTTAAATGCGATTTTTGGCTTCATTGCTTAAATTCCGACGTATTCTCTGTACAAATATTCGTACAAAATGTCCAAATATTTACGATATTTTGGCATTGTCCTTTCATATTCTTCAAATTCATCTGCAATTTTGTCACACTGTCAATTCTTTCTCATAAAATACACAATACCAAGATGTGCCTCATATTTTTGCTTTGAATATTCACTGATTTGAATTTTCGGATAGCCTTTCATAAAAGCTAATAGCATATATCGTCGACCTAATTAAAATGGATGATTTAAATTAATTACCCGGATTAATTAACTCATTGATGGATTTGCATTTGAAATTGGAATTAAAAAATGATGAGCAATAATTATAAAAAAAATTAAAGAGAAAGAATTTTATATTAAATCATGATGCAATGAAATTGTTGGCGCTAGTGAAAAAGGTACCGATTTTGATTTCACTTTTTTTCATGCAATTTTATTTTTTATAAATGCTTTTTTAAATTTATTTTAGCAAATGTTTAAAGTTTCAAGATATTCTATTATTGATTCCAACAATCTGCCGTTCATCGCTTTTCCAACATTGGACGATATAAATTTGAGATGGCTTTTTTCCCAAAATTCTGAAGAGATTTTACAATTTTTTGCACACAACGGACTTATCCAAAACAAATTTTTGTGCCAAAATTGTTGGAACTATATGGCTCTCAATGGGGCGGGCGATGAAAGACGCCGTGAATTTTTTTTAAATATTTCAAATAATTTGAACTAATTGAAAATGGAGTAAACATTTCCGTTTGATTTGGCCGGGAATTAGTTGGATAATTTTAGTGCATTTGTGGCATTTTTTGCCAACAAATACAAATAAAATCTTCTTACATATAAAGTTATTATTTCATTTTGGGTGATATTGCCGCGCCATACTTTTTCCACTTTGAGAGTACATCGCGCTGGAAATGACGATCGGAATCACCACTTTAAGAATCGATGTGCAGCACCGTTTGATGCTGGGTTTTTGAAAGAGTTTCCCATTCGATATAGACCCAGCTCATGCTCATCCAAAACCTGTTCAACCATTGCATTGTCTCCTCGGGCCCGGGCACTTGGTTTTGTCGCATTGCTCTCAGGCACTCCTCCGATGACGATACTCCTCTGTCTTTCCAGGTCGTACGGTGTGAGCACGTCGTTTGTCATTGATCGAAGTTGTGTTAGCTGTGTAGAACAAACAAGAAGTTGCGCTTTGACAGCGGATAGAAGCAGATTGAGGGCGTCGTTGTCATCAGTCGAAAGTGCGGAGAAGGCATACAATTGCTTGAGAACAGTCTTAACATTGTCAGAGAAGGTGCCGATTAAATTTGAGTCGACAATTTTTTGAGGAGACGATGGGTGGCCAGCGTCAATACGGGACCGTTTACGAGAATTAAACACGGAATCTGTCATCTCAAACTTGGGTAATTAAGCCATTTTTTTCAGTACAATATTTTATTTAAACCTCAGAATAATAGAAGTCTAAATCCGATAATTCTAATACAACTATTAGGGAGCGGATTTTTAGAAGCGAAGAATCCAAAATAATACCTAAATAGGGGCAAAGAAATCGCAAAATAGGGGTGTTCTAAAATAATGACGAAAAATAAAACAAAAGAAATAAATCAAAAAAACTTAGAGGTGAAAAGTAAAATAGGGGTGTTCAAATAATGACGAAAACCTGTAGACTCGCATTATTATAAAGCTCGTCCGGATTTTTGTCGAAAGTTGGTACTCCTTCAAATGCGTCTTCTGGGAGGCTTGGCCGAAAGCTGGCACCTGCTTTTATGTATTGGATCACACGGGACCCTGGCTCCAAAATCTGGACAACCGTTGTGCCAGCAAAGATACGTTGCACCAGGGTTTTTTTCCCGCGATATCTTCAGTGATGCTGTCTTCAACTCGTTCGTGTTCTTTTCGGGCGGCAATTTCCATGTTTCCGAATTCATGCTCAAAATCAATTTGCTGAGCGTTTTTCAATTGCTTCAGAAAATTATATGTGCCTTCTGTTGACAAAGTCGTTCCCGGTAATTCCAAAAATTTCTCTAACTTCCGTTTCAACGTCATTTTCGTCTTCTTTTCGGGCAGGCATTTGGTCAGTTATGAACGGCCATTACGTGCGGCCATGTATTTTTTGGTATCAGTGCCTCCTAGTTCTTTTCAGAATCACGATTGTCTTCTTCAGAGTCAGTGATTGTCTCTTCACCGTTCTGGAAAATGTTTCGTCCACAACTTCGTTCTGTAAAAATGTTTAGCCCACAACTTCTTCACCTATTTCCGAACCCATTATGGTCTCGCCAGCAAACTGCACGTGCTGCTGATCCTGTTCACCATCCCGTCGAAGCCTCTTTTTAAGCCAAAGTATCTTGAACATAAGGTAAACCGGTCCCGGATATTTTGGCAAAAACTGGACCCGGGTAATATCTGGTACAGAAAAGCCATGCTTGGGCACGGGTACAAGTTTCCAAATCAGGCCTGGGTACCTGGTCCAACAGGGTACGAAAACCCTAACAATTATTTTTAAAATCTTAATTTAAAAAAAGCTAAGCAGTTTTAGAGTCCGGCAGCTTCCATAGACATTGCTGGTTGGAATTGGAAATTTTAGACCAAACCTTAAGAAGAAAATATTCTAAGACACACCCAGTGAGAAAGTATTGAACTTGAATAAAGAAGGAATGGATCCAGGAAAATAACCACTAGGCCACATTAGAGTGGTGCTATGTCGTAAATCCCATCAATAAGGGCGTTATATAAAAAACCATCAAATGAAAATTTTCAACAAAAAACTGCCCATAACTTTTGTCTAAATTAACCAAAATAATTTTGAAACTTATTTTAAGAGCAAAGGTTTGAAAAATTAATTATCGCATAGTAACATCTAAAAACACCTTGCTTTTTTAATTTATTTAATCTTTACCTTGCTTTTTTAATTTATTTAATCTTTTTTGAAACTGAAAAAAACATTGGTCACTTGAAAATGGAAATAATAGAATTAATCGCTCCAAAAAATGAATTTATTACATTTAATTTTTATATTTTTTATTTTTTATGAGAATAGTGCACAAATTTCAATAATGTGAATATCGATAAATCTGCGAATACGCTGCTTACTAAAGCTGAAAGCTTATTCTTACAAAACATGTAATCCATTTAATGATTTTAATTTTTAGAGAGATAATAAAATCCAATCCAAATTATTATTAACTATTTTCGTTGAATTAGAATTTTATATTAAATTATATATTTTCTTGTTCTAGCTGAAAATGAACATTTTTCCGAAATGTTTCCCGACGACCATTATTATGTTGCTAACCGGTAATCTATTAAAATTCATTGATTTTCAGCCGGAAACCAGGATCTAAAAATGATATTTCAATTGTTATTGAAATTTTGTTATTACTTTTTTTTGAGACAATTTAAAATTAAGAATTTTGGGTTTGTCGATGTCACGGATGTAATCGGGAAATCTGACATTATGACTTATACAAATATAATTTGCAACAAAAAGTAAATTTTTTAGCCGAATAAAATTTTGGACATACTTGGTTCTATTGCAGATTAGACGACCATAAAAAAGAAAACAACAAAAATAATTTGACAATTAATACAACATAACTCTTTCTAGAAGCACCCAAATTAAACGGTCTTGAAATCATTTCTATAGGCTCTAAGCGTTCTATATTAGTCGTATAAAATTTCAAAAAGCTTTCTTTGGATTCAGAAATTATGACCAATATATAAAAATTCACTTTTTTGACCATTTGTTTTGAACATTGTGTTAATTTTTCAACCTTCGTTGACTAATACAGGATTCTTAACTTTTGGTTATACCATGAATGTTTAATTTGGGTGGTTCTACAAAAACTATTGATGATTAATTTGTCAAATTATATTAAGTCCCTTGTCTTTTTTAATGGTCGTGTAAACTGCAATAAAGCCTATTAACTGGCTGGCTTGGGCACTTTGTGGGGGCGCCGGAAAGAATGTTACCGATTTGAATTCTACAAATTTTACAGTTTGGCGTTGTGTTGTCGTTGATTCTATTGGCACCAAAACTGTGAATGAAATGCTCGAAATGACTTTTCGTATCACTGAAGACTATGAACCGCAGACAGATGATGAAGAAATTATGGTCAAAGTGTTGAAGCAATGCCATGAATATTTTCTTAAAGAAAGATTCATGGTTAATTTTAAAGAGATCATGGACAATTTTGTTGGAGTGATTATGCGGATTGGGTTTACGAATTTGCACAAATTTTTGGAAAGTGAATTCGAGACAAAAACGAATGATTTCTGGAATTCAATAAAGAAGGACACTGACGAAATAAGGTTTTTTAAATATTAAATATTAACAAATTTAGTAAGATAACATGTCAATGTTTTTATTTTATTTTGATGCTGTTCAAAATTGAATGCGCTTACTGTACATATTTTTCACTCTCATTATCCCAGGGTGTTCCGGTTGTTATGTTTTTAGAAATAATTTAACTCTTGGATTCACTTAATTGTACCTTTTTTTAAAAAAAATCTAAGTAAAACATATGACAACAATTATTAAAATATAATGTATAACTGGCGCTCAATATTCTCCTTTTAGTTCATGTTTTGAATCGGATGTAAAGTCAGAAATTTGGGAACCAGTCAATGAGAAAAGTGGCAAACAGAAAATGAAGCAATTATCATCATCATCATCATCATCCTCCTCATCATCATCATGGTACGAGAAACAAAACCAGCAAGAATTTCTTGCATTAGAAAAGCATGACATCATGCAGGAAAAGCCATCGCGCGGGGAACTGATGCTCCAAGCGGAGCGGGTCGGTGCTGCACTTCTGTACACGCTGATACACATGAAAATGAGAATGTTGTTCGACCGCAAGCAGGTCAAAAAAGGAATCAACATATCGAAGACCAACATATCGAAGACATCCGCAAAGGTCAAATCAAGAATGCTGAAACAGTTAAAGCGTCTGCAAAAAACAGTTGTGGAACGCATCAATTCGGTACCATAGATATTTTGGGTTGGGCTTAGTACCAAAAAACCTAAGAAAATTATATAAAACGCCCGAGTTATATAAAGTCCAAAACTTTTTTCGCATAATACAAAAAAGAAAATGTTTTTGCTACTATTTATAGCTTTGAGAATCCAGGAAAAAAGTTGAATTTACATAAAATTGGCAGCCCTAAACATTAGCTATAAAAATAAAGTTATAGTACAAATTAAAAATTTACTTTTTAAAAATTCATTATGGATTCTCCCTTCGAATATTTAATCTTTGGAATATTTTTATTAATTTTGAACCTAATGAGATGAGCTTGTCTAGGGGTTTCTTAGTTTAAAATTTTGCATATCTTAATAATATTGGGGTCTTATATAAGTCCAAAAATATTTCAACAATTACAAAAAAAAATCTCAAAATTAACAAAAGGTTTACCTATTTTTTCAAAAAAAAAAAATTCATTTTGCAAAATCATGAGCAGTAAAATTTTTCCGGTGCCCGGTTACCCTATTGAGTGCATGACCCTGATTCTCCATTAATCGGTCACGGTCTCGCTTAATTCTTGTCCGATGATTGTGAGCCATTAAAAATTTTATCGCAAAATGCTTAAAAATAACTAATAATGCTTGAATGTATTATTTTACCATGCCGAACACTAATTTAAAACTTATGAACATTTTTTTACTTAAATTTAAATAATTTTAAAATGAAACTATTATATATGGTCAATAAAAATTTTTTTTTGAATTAAGCTAAAGTCAAACTCCAGCATAAATGGGGATTATAGTGATAATGATGATGATAATAATGCTAATAATAATGATGATGAAGAAGAAGATGATGATGATGATAAGGAAAAACCCAGCACGATTCGTCAAAATCAAAAAAACAATGACAACGAAAAAGGTGGCATTGATAAAAATGTGTTTTTACACAAATGGGTGACAGATGTAGAAAAAGCATTCCGAAAGCGTTTCAATCATGAAATGAAACAATTTTTGGATGCCCTTGACAACAAAATTCCTGGCCGTGATTTTAGCAATGCCAAAAAATGTGTTGAAGAATGGGAAAACATTATATATTTGATGTGAAAAAAGAAGCAAAATTGAAGGAAACCACGAAAAGTTTACAGCGTATTATTCATTCATTTTAAACAAAAAGCATTTTATGTTTTGTTGATTTGGTAAAAATGTTCAGGCGGATTTTCATTTAATTATTTTTTAATTAACCAATCAACAAAATCTTTGTCAATTAAATTGGAAATCTTGAGTGTCTTCCTAAAATCATTTATAAGAGGTCGATTTATAAAGAAAATTTATTGAAGCAATTGTAGTTTTTGTATATTCAAATTTTAAATAAAATTTTTTGAAAGGATTATAAAAATTCGTTACAAAATTTCCAATTTTTCCATGTCGGAGCAGACAAAAAGTTGACCGGCTTTTGAGAGGCCGGGCCCGGAACCCGGTCGTTTTTGAAAATGCAATCCGGCAAATTTAGTTTTTTTCATTATCAAAGTTAAAAGAATAATTAAACCGGAATTTTCGCCTTCCGAATTCCCAAAATTTTGTGCCTATGCCACATCTGATGCACAATATTATTCATTATAAAATTTAGAAAAATCGCTAGGAAATTTTTCTAAAATTAATTCTTGAAATTTCTTATAGAAAAACTTTCTAAAATTTTTTGAAATTTGAAGTTTATAATTGAAGATGTCATTTATTGACGCTTGAAGTGAAAAAGAGCAGAAATTTAACACATGGCCCGCTTTTTGGTCATTTTGGGGTTGAAATATATGTGAAAATTTAAATTTTTTACCAACCCGGAACCCGGGCCCGGCAATTTGAAAATCCGGGTTGACCGGGTTTTGAGAGGCCGGGCCCAGAACCCGGTTGTTTCTGAAAATATCAGCCGTGCCGGCCCGGCAGATTTGAAAAATCCGGTCTCCAAAATTGGTCATTTCTTCGAACACAAAAACTTTTCCGATAAATTAAAAAAAAAAAATTTTGAAGTAATAAAATTCAATCAAAAATCTTTTTTTGTTAAGCTTATATATTCATTTATTTGATTTTTTGAGTATTTAGCATATGCAAGGATATATGTTGTATTTTTTATATTTTTGTACAAAATAATCCATTAAAGTACACTTTATGCATTTATGCTGTTTTTATAGCCACATTGATTAAATGAAAACAAATTTTTTCTTTTCTGTGATAAATTTTTCTCTTTTATGAAATTATTTATAAAATCAACAAAATAAATTAGCAATAATTTTGCTCATAATTCTTGAAAATCATTTGAAGTCCTAAATTTTTTACAAAATTTCATAATTTTCATTAATTTTCAAAAAAAAATTTAGTGGTTGCCATGCTTTTAAGGTTTTTTATTTGTCTGAATCAACTTTATCGATGAAAAAACTTTTAATTAGAAAGAATATTAAAATGAATTAAGAGATCTTATTTTGAAAAATGCAAATTAGAAATTTCGCTTGTTTTAATTAAAATTGTCGGGTGGCATTGTCAGCCTAGAGGTATTGGCACAATCTTTGCTAAAATGACACGTCAGAAGATCAATACAATTCGATGAATGGCAAAATAAAATGAAAATTTGCATTTGCATTTGTAAAAATTGTTTCGAATAATTGTAAATATGAAATTACTAAGGCACTCTTCACTGACTTTTATTTTAATTGCCACTAATTGGGCCGTTAATTTTGGGCGCGCGCAAACTTATGAATGGGACGAGCAAAATTTGGCCAATAATGTCAACACTTTGGCCAAAATGATGGATGATTTGTACACAATTTTTGAGCGGCAGCCAGATGAAAAAAATTTTAAATTCAATTTAACGTTCGTTAAATTTGCGTCGGAAATTGCCAGTTTACGAGTGATCAATGGCAACCGTGACACCAACTTCAATGACCATGTAATCGGATTAGTTACATAATATTTCAGGGGTTCGTATCAACAAAACTTAGAGAAGAAATTCCTGACCAACTTGGCTGAAATTTTAAGTGTTTCATAACTTAAATAAAAAACCTTCAAATACCAATTTTTCAATTACAGATGCTTCATCACAATTTAGCGGTGGTCCCCCCACTGAATTTGGGAGATGACAAAACATTTATCAACCAGGTCACCCACGAGTTTAACCGTCACATTTTTTGCCCTCAAAAACCCATCGCAAATGCCGTGGTCAAGCAGATTTTGCAACTGATCTTCTCTTTTGCCATTCGTTTTCTGCTTAGTTTGGTGTAAGAAATTGAAAAATAATCGGGCGGAGTCCAAATATTTTATCTTATTTTTTGATGGACCGATTTTAAGAATAAAATGTTTGTTCAAAATCTTGAATGTTTTTACATGGATAGAATAAAAAGGAAAATAAAGACATTTTAATATTATTTTATTTAATTAAAATTGATCCAAAAATAATAAATCGGTTTTAAAACTCATCCGTTTACCTGGTTTTGTCCCAGCGCCACCATCTTAGCATTTGTTCCTTACTTATCTCGAGGATCCCGATTAAAGCCTTAATTTTATTGGTATAGCAAAAATATTTAATTTAATAATTTTGATGCTTTTAAAATTTTTTATTTTTTAATTTCAATAAAATATTGAATACTTATAAAATAAATTTTATAAAAAACTCAAATTTTTCGCCTGTCCCTCTGAACCCCACGGGGTTTAATAGCATTTGCTTCTCACCGACCACTAAACAAAAAAAAAATTTCAGCTACAAAAAATTCTTCCCAAATTTCGGTTGCGTCTTTGAATGTCAATTGCACACACTTTTGGCTGCATTTAAAAAATTGTCAGCACAAAATGGCAACAATAATTTGGACAGGCAAGCATTTAAGCAAATTTTGTCATATTTTGAACATTTTTGGGCTTAATTAGGCAAATTATGTGTCATTAAAAAATGCCTATGCCATCTGTGGACTCCCAAATTTTCACTATCCATTCATCAAAAATTATATGTATAAAATATTAAACATTGTTCATTTTTATTTCTTGTGAACAATATTTTTCAAAATCTGATTTTTTTAAATAAGCTTTTTTTTATCTGCTAAAATGTCATTGTAAAATTGTTCAAATTTTGACACATTTACTTTTTTAGAATTTTTCCATTTCAAATTGTACAAATTGACGCGAAAGGAAAACATTGGTGGAAAGGGCCAATAAATCAAAATCAAATTCCATCAAAAAAGCATAATCATGAAAAACAACAACAACAACAACCAAATCAAAAACAACAATACATCGGTAGAAGTTTTTAGTTTAATTTTTTTACTATTTAGCAATTATTTTTGCCGTTTTAAACTGAGGAATTCGCATTTTCGTTAAATTTTTGTTATTTAATATGAATTTATGTAGCTAAATGTCAATTATTTTATTTTTAATGCCACTTTTTTTTCTAACAGACAACTTCGGCTTCATATTAAAACTGTCGGAATTCACTTTGACACATTTCGACATTTATAAATTGCTTGAAACAATTTTGAATGAATCACCATCATCAAACAAAAAAGACGCAAAAAGTGCCAAAACAAAATTGTTTCGGCGCCATCGCCACCGAAAATTTACACATTTTTGAAGGACAATTTTATCGCTTCATCACATTGTAAAAAACATTTGAAAACGAGCAAAAAAATTGACAAATTTTTGGAATGTGCTTTTGTCAATTTTGGCCAACTGTTACTTTTGCGCGCAAAATTCAATTTCCCGGAATTCAAAAAATTTGCTGATGAAAGAGAAAAGGAATGTGGCAAATTGCCATTTAAAGATGACATTGGCATCGATAATACACCTTTATCAGGGTAGGAGTTTGTCCAAAAAAATTACCAAATTTAGCCTTTTATTTTATTTTGGGACCCCCCAAAAAATACTTGAATTTTATTAAAGTGCCAAAATTTTGCGATTTTGACCAAAAGATTGTTATTTTCGATCAAATTTTGAATATTTTAGGTGAGTTTTATGAGCTTTTTAAAAAACCACAAGGGTCTATCTTCAAAATTTTGTAATAAAGACATTTCGCCAAATATTTATTAAATTTTCAAATCTGGGGCAGTTTCACTGGTGAATTTAAGCCGGTTGCATCAAAATTGACCGGGCACGGGATAGGGCTTATTTGTTAGCCATTTTTTTCACAGGCCCCACAAAAATTGATAGATAAAAATTCTCATATAAACAAAAATATTCATTCATGTAAATTATGTCAAAATGAGTCATATGACGAATCTGAGACACTATAAATTATATGCTGAATTGTCTTTGAATTAAAAAATATTTATTTGTCTTTACTTTTGGAAATTGCCTTATTAATTCTTGGAAAGGAGGATATACAATGATTAACAATTTTCAGATGCAAGCAATTTGAGTTGCAATTGTTCAATGATGAACCTTTGTGGAATTATGCTAGAGCAATTAAAATTGATCAAAACGAATGCAAAAGTAAAATGAATTGATTGCCTAATTAATTACTAATTAATGCATGACTTTTTAATCCTTTTTAGGCGTTTTGCAATTTGCTGATTCCTTATGTGCAATTATTGATATGGTCAAAAATGATCAGAAACATTCAAACACAAACATTAGAAAATTGAATGAGTACAAATTTTTGAAACAAATCTTAGAAAGAATTGGTGACACAGAAAATTATGAACGATTAAAATTTGTTTCGCATAAATTTGGTAAAGAAATGCCTTCGGGGGAGAAAATGGCTTCTCTAAATGAGCTAACAAAACTTTTACGGCAACTGATTATGGATTACCACAATGATTCATGCCGATTACTGAACAGAAAAAGCAATTCGGAACTTTACAATAATTGGCCTATTGAAACGTTTGGGCAAATATTGTTCGAGACTCTCGACAAAAACACCGACTCGGCTAAATATGATGACAAGCATCAATTGCTGACTTTGCCTTTACCATTGGTTTTGCGCATATTAGAGCGAATGTATACATTAATAAAACAAAGGTAAATTGTTGTACATAAAATTAATTAATCGAAAAATTAGTCAATTCAACAATATTTCTAAACGCGGACCGGTAAATTGGACACCAAGTGGAAAACTGGACCCCAAATTCCTATTTTTAAAAAATAAACCCAGGAATTAAGTGAAAAATAATTTGTGTAGGATAAATTATTTAATGAATCGAGACACTTAGAGTGGATCAGGCATTCAGTAGGCGTGATGATGGTCATATGCTAAAAAAAAATGAACGAAAATGGGCGATGATTGATCAGATAGTCAAGTCAACGAAAAATGGGAACTCTATCTAAAAGAAAAACTTTTTTTATTTATGATTGATATGATGGCTTTCTATTGCTGGTGTTAAAAATATGCGCAGAAAAAATATATATAAATCCATAAAATTTATATTATATTATTATTTTGTGGGTCTTTTGTCTATGGGTCCTTTGTCTTTGTGGGTCCTTTGTCCGTTTGTCCTTTTTCCGTGGGTTTGTCACTGCACCGTTAAAAATAATAATAGCAATATTTATTTCCATTTTAATACTCTTATAAAAATATTGTGCAATAAAATTAATTTAGTTTAATTTTATTTTCAATTTTAATTATTTTTAAATCCAATAGTGTCCAATTTTCTGGTGTCCAATTTTCCAGTGTCCAATTTACCGGGAGCCATTTTAAACAATTGTAATAAGATTCAATGAATTTAAATCCAATTAAATAAAAAAGTTAAGAATAAATCATAATTCAACAGCAAAATATTGATTATCAAAAAGATAGAGGAACAAATTGAAAAAAAATTAAACGGAGATTGTTAAATTTTAAAATTTAGGGAAGCTAAAAACTTGCCTTTTTTCCTTGGTGAAGAAATGGATTTTATGAAAACACTGCAAAACATTGTGTCTATTGATCAAAGATTGAAGCTTCAAGAGTTTGAGCAACGCCAAAATTCATTTTGGCAAGAAAAAAATTCAGTATTTTTGGAATTGCTTTTCTCATTGGCAATCCGTTTGTGTGTACAAATTGAACAAAATGAGCAAATTATTGGAAATTATTTGAAAGCATTTATATTTGCTTACAGAAATGGCTTTAAAATCCATAGGTAAAAAATAACTATAAAAATAATACTATTGGATAAGAAATTCCCTTTGGTACGGTATTAAATTTGGACATCCAAAATTGCATTAGACTAAAATTGCTTATAGCATCAAATAGTTTATTTTAACCATTTTTAATAAGTTAAAATTATTCTTACCCAATTCCACTTAATTATTGTTGAATTGTAGAAAATTTCCGATTTACAAATTCAACATTTGAATTCCGATTTAAAAAATTAATTTCAAAAAATATTTTGAAGATTCGGAATCCAATTTCGAAAATTAAGGCCGTTGGAATAACATCCCGGGGATGAGGACAACTAATTTTTAAATTCTTTTTTAGGTCTTTTAACTTGAAAATCAACATTTCAAATGATTTGGTCGAGATCAATATGCCAACTTGGAAATTGCCTTATAATGTGTTTTTGAATAATGAAAATGAGCTGCAACTTGAAAATGCCAGGGGTAAGTGTTTCCCTACTTAAATTAGGTGAATTGTTTAAAAGTATTAATTTTACTAATTTGATCAAAACATTTATTTTACCTCAGCAAATTTTGAGTTTTTGCTGATTTTGACGAAGCCGACTTATTCGCCCACAGCTTATGAAGTGATAAAAATGGTGCAAATTCTTGTCGAAATGGACAGTGATGAAGAATATATTTTGGAAAGGCCAAATGATCCAAAAATTTTTATCCATGTTTTGAATTTTCTTTTAACAAACGAAAAATTTTCGAAAGGCACAAATCAAAACCGAAATAAATTTGCATTTTTGGCATATTTTGTTGAGGATTTATTGCAAGAAATTGAGATAAATAATTATTTGCTAAATAACGAAGCGACAACAATGCTAATTAAACGGTTTCGTGAAAAGCAACGGAAATTGTGTGCTGAATCAACGTACAATTACTATATTAAGCATTTCTGATTAATAATATTTTTATTTATAGGTTTTAATTAAATTAAAATTTCAATAAAATGATTCTAAATTTTAATGATTCGAAATTTTAGATTTTATTGCTCAATAAACCCAAATTTTATTGTAATAAATGAAAACAAAAAAGATGTTTACATTAAATATTTTGGTGAAAAGTACGTGAATTTTGCCAAAGCAATCAAAATCGATTTCAATTCGGACAAAGGTTGTTGAATTAATTTAATGATGTTGAAATTAAAATATTAATATATATAATTTAAACACCAAAGAATTTAAATAAATCCAAAATACATAAATATTAAACTTATCATTGCTAAAGTTCCAAAATATTTACCCATTTAAATTTGCTAAATAATTATCAATTTAAGAGTTTTGCGAAAAAAATATTATGTATTCATAAAAAAAGCATCTCAACATAGTCAGAATTTTAAATTTTTGAATTTAGTTATATTGCAAATGCTTAACAATTTACTTTTTGAATTCGAAGAAAAAATAAAAAATGACATGCAAAATTATTTAAAAATGATTGAATGGGATTTGCTCGAAATTGCGCTGACTCAAATGGAGGAGAAGCAAAAATGGACAGAAATTAGGCAGATAATGAATAAATTGAAAAAGCAAAAAATGCAAAATTTGGAGGAACAAATGCAAAATATAAAACAAATTTTGGAGGAAATGAAAACGAAAATTGAAAAGAAATTGGCGAAAATTTCTGAGAGTGAGCGATCAATCAAATTAAAACAAAAATATTTATTATGATGATCACAGATTATTATTATTAACATCACACTAACAACATTATCATTATTGTCACTCAAAAGATAATAAATACTTGTCCGGAAATGAATGCTTAAAGGTCAATTATCTATGACAAATTTGAAAAGACCGGAACATTTATTTTCAAAAAAAGTTAAAATAGGATTATTTTAATTTCGTTGTTTTGCATTTCCCGTTATTTGGAACCCGAGATTTAAAAAAAAGAGTCAAAAAAAAAAATCTTTGGGAACCCGAGAATGTCGAATCACCAAATGTCTTGAAAATATCCCCAATGTCGAGTCCTCAAAAATTGCGTCTTTAAATGTCGGATAGCCTTTTCATTTCTCCATAATTCCATTCCAAACCAACGGAATCCAACAACATCAAGCACTTCTTTTTTCTTACATTAGGTCTGTTCGTTTTTATTCTGTCGGATCCTTAAAAGTGGTCAAAATATGTCATAAAAAATTAATTCCGAAATATAAGAAAATTTTTAATGATTATTTTTTGAACAAATTCTTCGTCAAGGGTGAAATAGCACAAAATGTCATAAAAAGGACTTAAATAGGCTTAGAATCACATTTTTGTATATTTAAAAATTAATTTTTGATATCTCTTCAAAAAAAATGATTTTTTAAGGGTACATTTGCAAAAAAAAAAAATTAAAATTTTTCACAAGAATTCTTAAAAAATTTAGGAAAAAATGCTAAAAAGTCAAAATATGTTCAAAACATATATAAAAAACGGAATGTAAATAAAAGTCCCGACTAACACTTAATACAATATAAACTGATTTTTTTTTTGAAAATTATTAAATAAAGAACATAAGTTAAAAAGGCGAGGAGAGGTCGACGAATTATTTACGAAGTGGGTCAATTTACAAAATTTTTTTTTCATTGGGCGCTTTTTTCAAAAAACTTTTTGGGAAACAGGGAGATCCGGCGCGTCTAGCGGCGCCGATTGAAAATTTTTTGAAAATTGAGGTGTGATTTCTTAAAGAGATTTTCATCAAAAATAGCCAATTTTTGCAATTTTGAGCCAATTATTATAGAAAATTAAAATTTTGGCAATTTTTAACAGATTTTCACTGAAAATTGACAATAAAGATCAATTTTTGAAAAATTTTAGAATTTTTAATGAATTTATAAAGAAAATTAGCCAATTTTTTCAGGTTTTCCTCTTTTTTCACTTCGATACAAACATTGCCCCCTTCTTTAACCCCCTTCCTTTCTCTCCCACTACCCAAATTTTCATCAAATATTTTTTACTATTTTCATTATTAACTTTATCAATGAAAATTTTTTCTTCAATTAGAAAAATTATTTAAAATAAAAATAAAACTTAAAAATTATTTGAGAGAATTTCATTTTGATTCAACACATATTACAAAAAATCCGATTGTTTGTTGCACATTGCCAATGGCATGGTTAACCTCGGGGTTATTGGCATCAACCTTGGCAAAAATGCCACCTCAGAAGAATCAATGCAATGAAAAAAAAAGAAAAATGTGCATTTGAGAAAATCATTTTATATTTGCAAAAAGACTACTAAAGTAAATTTCATTCGCTTTTTTACAAAATAATTATATCAATTTTCAAATTGTGGGCAATGCATTTTTCCATTATTATTTTAATTGTCATCGGCTTTCTTAAACATTTTGTCAAATCCGCACCTACGGATGAACAAAAAACAGGCCACGAATTGTGCAAATGTTCTTCACCGTTTGTCAAAACAGTGGTGGGTCAACGCAAATATGAACAGATGACGAATTTTATTGATCTGACGCAATCAGAGGACGAGGAAGAGAAGCGGCAGCGATCAAATGAACAATCGTATAATAACGGTAAAAATGGAAAAGTGATCAAGCCAAGAACAATTTGAAATTTAAACAACCAATTACCTAAATACATAAATCACCCTCTGTACCCTCGACAGACGTAATTTTTGTTAAACAAAAAATTCTTAAAATCCCCGCCCCAAGACGGTAATGGTAAAATACTTAAATTTTAAAGTGACAAAAGTTAAAAAATGTTAATTAGTTACCCATGGCGAAACATCAAACGGCTACAATGATTGGTTCATATCCGAGAAGGATTTTGATCGCAAAAGCAAAGAAATTATACGGATTAGTTTGGACTTTTTGGGCATTAAATGGGACATGGAAGACAATTTGCTAATTTTGCCGATTGAATTTTGTGAAAAAATTGCGTTGTCCTCAGCAGCGAATAGCCAAAAAGATTTGATGGATTGGATGAAACAATTTTTCAAAAGCAGTTCGAAAGTTGGCAAAATGTTTGCCGGAGTTTCGGCCAAAGTTCGTGCCGAAGTATTGGAATTTTCCAAGAAATATGAAACAAAAATTTGTGGCTTAACAAAAATTCTCAAGCAAATTGACCAATCCTTTGAAGAGAATAACAAAAGAATAAAGAAAATGATGGAAAACCTTTTTATGTTTCACCGTTTGTATGCCAACATGAAAATTCTTAGAAAAGGGGTAAGCCAACCTGGTGGATTTTTTTGAAAATGCAATTAGAAAAACTCACAAAATTTTTGAGTAAAAAGGCATTCAAAATTTTAAATTTTAGAAAAGTATAAAATCTACCGTCCCAACAAAAATTACTATTGTTTTTACTAAAATTAGTTGTTAATTATGAAAATTTTCCGCATAAAAAGCTTTTAGCTAAAAAACTGCACAAAATTTTTAGAATTCTATTGAACAAACTCTTTATAAAAATTTAATTTATTGCATTCTTTTAAAACTAAAATATTATTTAAAAATTCTTTTCTGTTATTATTTTTTAGCCTATTTAATTTTTTTACACCAAAAAATGCAGTATTAATAATTTTTTAAAGATTTATCCAACTTCTTATCTGCCCTCATTTTACATCAACCCATTATGTGCGATTGAATGCCATATGATCACCATTGCAACTGGATTTGGCTTTCCACTCAATGAAATTTTGCAAATTATTCACTTCGATTTCGTCTAAATGGGACTAAGGAATTCAGCGACAAAAGCAAAACAATTTGTGATTTTTTCATAATCTTTTCGACTTTCTAAATTTATCGAAGTATTCTTACCCGAATGCTTTTTTCTCTATAGCACTAAATCGATCGATTTTAAATTTCATGCCGATAAATTTTATCGCTGGCGCGTTTCTTAAATTCCGCCAATGGGTTCGAAAACAAAAATGGGTAATATATATAAATTCATAACTTTGCTCAAATTCAACCAATTAAGTATAAAAAAATTATTGTCACCAAATTAAAAAACCTTAAGTCAGTAATTCTTGTCCAGAACTTTTTTGAATGTAAAATTTAACATAAAAATAGAGACTCTAATTTTTGGTGTTTTAACAAATTTTGTCTTAATAATTGAATAGCATCCAAATTTTTTCGTTAAATTATCCCTTTCATCATTATCAAGTAGTTAGAATTGGAGGCTGTAATTAATTTCACATGATGCTCAAAATTGTAATCCATTTAGCTTTTTCAAATATGATAGTTTTAAGGTGTTAAGTCATGTAAAAATTAATTATAGGTAATTTCGTTATGTTTCGCGGGGCAGAAAAGAACATAAAATAAATTGCAACGTTTGATAAATCGCCAAAATGACAATTTTCAGCGTTTTAAAGTTTTTTTAAATCAATTCTCTGAAAAACCGAATGATACCAAGAACATTAAATTTGTTTGTAAGGAATAAAAGTGCACTTTATGAGTCGAAATCCATAGTTGTTTAGGTTGGGATTCGGGACAAAAATATTCTAGTAAATATGGACTCAATTCAACTTTTAAAAAAACCATTGCTATTTGAACTAGTAAATTATGTTAATAATCGAGCAAAATCCTTCATTATTGGTATCATTATCAAAAGCATTAGTCAATAAAAGCTAAATGAACAATTTATCGGTGTTTAATAAATTACAAAAAATTTTGTTGTTTATTAATCAGCATTGGTTAATCTTAGTCTTGTAACTATTTGAACAATTACTCTCAGATAAATTCCGTTTAAAAACAGTCCAAATAATGGATCAAACTCCTGACAAATGTGACCATCCAACGGATTCGTCGCAAAACTTAATGGCTGCGATTTTCCTTGGTGTACATTTAGCCGGACTGATCCCACATTTGTGCGTTTTTCCAGCAACCTTTCAACTTGCCAAGAAACTGTCTGCATTTATGCTTCTTCTAACAATTGTAAATGCGGGGATATGTTTAATATTTGTTAAAATAATTAAAAAATTTAACAATGCCAAAAAATTTGGTTTTTAAAGATTTTAAGAAAAAAAACCGTAGCTTATAGCTCTTGTGATAAATCATGACGATCTGTAAGCTAATATATTTGTTATTATCTTTGTCGGTTGATTAGCCATTTTTTCTCAAATCGACCGGTAACGGGAGCAGTAATTAACGTGGGTTACAGGTTTTATTCACTGAAATATACATAAAAGCAAATCAATAATTTGCTTCAAAACTGGTTTGAAAATGGCAAATTAGAAAAAATTTTTTTGGCGATTTGTAATGAAAATATATTTTAAAAGCATTTTAATTTTCAGAACTAAAAAAAGGCGTGAAAATAGGCATTTAAAATTTTTTATTAAAGATTTTTGTGAGCAAGACACTTAAAACTTAATCAAAAAGCATTTAAATGATTCTTTAATATTTTTTATAATATCTTTAAATATAAATAAATAATTAGCCTAAAAAATGATCAAATTTTTAATTTCAAAGAAAATTTGGTGATTTGTAATGAAATTATATTTTAAAAAGCACTTTAATCTTCAGAATGTCATGCACTTTTTGCTGCTTCTTTGGGGAGTGTACTTTTATGGCCAATATTTCATTGGACACCGAATTCGTTTAACTTCGCTTGATTTGGATGCATTTGTCTTCCAAATAGCCCATTCAAATTCAATGGCACTTTACGTGTTCCTTTCATTGAATCGTGCCGTCGCCATAATCATTCCGCTTAAATATGACATGGTTTTTTCTGTTTGGTAAATTTGGGTCGCTTTTTTAAAATGAAAGAAAAAAATGAAAATTATAATTCATCATTTTTTAACTTTTGAAATATTTAAAATTGTTTAGCAAAACGAAATTTTGCATCAGTATTTGCCTGATCTTCAGTACTGCTTATTCAATCTTTGCCAATTATCGACCTGAATTACGCTATTCCATGTGCTTGCAAAATTTGCAACCCTATTTTCCACCAGCAATTATTACCGTATGTTTAAATGATTTTATTTAATAAATTAATTTTTTCATTATTAGGAACCGGATTTAATTACTTCACTAATTCTGACAATTGGTACTGTATTTTTAACAGTTACCACGTTAACTCCTCCCATCCTCTACTGTATTTGTGTTATTTTTATGGTCTTTGGTAGTGTTAAGAAAGGTAAATATTAATTTAAAGAATAATTTAATTAAAACTAAAATAAAGAAAAAAATGAATAAAGAATATAATAATTGTAAACGGGATTACATGTTATCAATAAGCAATTTTAATTGAAAGATAAATTCAGAATTGGGCGGAAACGGAATCCCATAGGTAAAACCCAATTCCATCAGATTTTCTTGAATTTCCATTTTCCGCAATTTTTAAATCATTGAACTCCTGTTTTCATGAAAATTCTTTGCTTAACGGTCCAACAAACTTTTATAATTTTGTTTTTTCAGCGGTTTTCTCCACCACAGCTAATTATCCGCCTCCAGCAGCAAATAATGCCATTGACCATTTGTTGCGCGAACGGACACGTTTGTATCTTATTTGTATTCTTGGCACGTTGCCACCATTTATTCTGTTCTTACTTCCAATCGTTCAACAAATGTTGGGCATTCAGTTGGATTTTAGGTACCTTATACATTTTTATTTGTGCCAAAATCGAATTTCAATTCTTTTCGAATTTAATCAACATAAATTAGATTTTTAGCACACATGGCCAAAAGAACGAAAATGAAATTTCCAACCATTGATTATATGGAAATTTGAAAATTTTATTCGGGAACACTTTCGGCAATCAAATAATTTCAATCATTTTGAAAGTTTTTGTTATGTTTTAAATTTTAAATGCTATCAATGAGCTATCCTAAGATTAATTTCCGATTTACCGCCTCAAAATTTATTTTAGCGTTATCTTCACCCCATTTTATGCCATTTTTCATATTCAACAACCTATTCTAATGATGGCACTCAGCTTGAAATTACAGCATGAAATGCTACAAGTTTTTAAAAACACCATGAAATTAATTCTCGGAACGCCGTCGGCGGCGACAAATGGCAGCACATCTTTTGTTGTCATCCGACACGCTTGGACATGAGAAGCGGATGATTTACAAATAAAATTTAATTTCTTTTGAAATTTTAAGAATTGAAAGAAGATGCATTTATACCTAATTGTATAATTTCTCTAACTTTTCAATCAATTCGCATTTCATTGTAATATTCATTGTAAATAAAAGGTGATTAATTAAATTTAAAATGCAACTAAATTTTTTGATAGTTTTATAATAACTAACGACTTCGCCGCGGAAAATTAAAAAAGAAAAGAATATAAAATGTATTTTTAAAATCAAAAGACGTTCGACTTTCGACAGGCAAATTTTGTAAATGTTCTGCTGAGAAAATTTAATATAAAAATGACTTTTATATTTCAAATAATTATCAACCTGAAAGAAAAACATAAATTTATGAAAAATTAAAATATATCATAACAAAAAATAAAATAAAGTTATAAAGAAAATCAAAAGAAAAAATGCAAAATAATCGAAAAATGGGAAAGAAGACAGAAGCACGCTCATTGTAATTGTGCATTTCTATCGCATATGAAATTAATTCGAATCGAATTCAAACAAAAAAACATTAAAAAAATATTTTTTTTCAAATTTTCATACAACTTTGTGATTTTTTGGCATTCTTTCCATTCATGTTCTTCAAATACCTAACCAATTTAGTCACATTGCCAATTCTTTCTTATATAATACCTAATTAAAATAATGAATGAAAATTATAAAAGAAAAAAAAAGTAAATTAGCATAAAGGCAAATGAATTTGAAGGGAAAGAAGGAATTTATTATAAAAATGGCGACTAAATGAAAATGCCAAATTTGTCATCATATTCATCTTCCTTGAACATTCTTTTTCATCACTATTTGTCGTTTTTTCATTGCTTTTTTCAATTTGTTCTTTTCTTTCTTGGCGTTTTCTTTGGCATTTTCATACATTTTTTGCTCAAATTCTTCCCGAATTCTTTCAATGTCCGTTTGTCCGTTCGAAATTTGTTTTCCATTTTTTGTAATTTATGGGACCTATTTTTCTCCTTTCAATATTTAATTCCAATTTCATTTGGAGGATTTTCATGTTTTTTCCAAAACAATTAGAAAAATCATTCAGACTATTGAAAAAAACATGTTAAACTGCGAGGATATTGTTGTATAATAATATTGGCTTCACAAATGGTGGCAATTGTTTTGACACTTTTGGATTTTTAGCTTAATTAGCATTATATTTAAATAAAAGAAAATTTCAAATAATTTCAAACTCAAACAAACCTTCAGCATACAAATGGAATAAATATTCATATAAAAAGTCCAAATATTTTCGATATTTTTGGCATTCAATCTGTTCGTTTTTTTAAATTCTTTCTCAGTTTTTTTACAATGCCAATTTTTGCTCATTAATACATAACGCCAAGACGGGCTCATATGCTTGCGTTAAATACTTTTTATTTTTATCCATTTCGTCGAGCTCAAAAGAGATAATGAATCCTTTCTCTTCCTTCGACTTAAATAATTTGAATATTCAATTTTGAATTTATTTAATTTTCAATGAATGTTAAGTCTCACCCATGTCCATTGATCAGCAAATTTTGAATTTCTCATTACCCAATGTTTGTCATTATTAGGGCTATAAATTATATGCAGTAAAAAATAAATTTTGTTTAAAAATTATATTTTTTAAGTGTCTATGTAAAATGGTCTTGGTTTCTAAAAAAATCTTATGCAAATATTAATAAAAAGTGCCATGAAACAAAAGGTAAAATTTGAAAAAGCAATTGGAAATGCAGCTAATAATGAAGAAAAATAAAAGTTAATAAAAGAATATAAGTTCATTTTTGGCTTCATTCGTCGCCATTTTCATAATTCGGGGAAAAACCCAACTCATACTGCCCCAACTCGTACTGTTTTTCGAGGAAAAAATCGTCATAGCTTTTGTTAAGGTCGGCCAAATTAAAAATTCTTTGTATATTCAATCGGCCTTAAAATTCTCTATCTGCTTACCAAGTTTCCAAAAATTTGATTAAGTTTGAAAAAAGTTATGGACGAAGAAAATTTTTTTTACGATTTTTCGTCATAATTTTTTTGAAAAGTAATAAAATTTTCTTGCATTTTGCTTGTTGATAGAGAATTTTAAGTGCTATTGACGATACTAATTGTTTAATTTGGTTGACTTTAACAAAAGTTATGACGATTTTTTTGCCGAAAAACAGTACGAGTTGGGTTTCGTCCCATAATTCGTTCCTTCTTTCCCTCAAATTCATTGGCCTTTCTGCTAATTTAAAATTTATTTATATCATTATTTTAAGGTTTCTAATTTGCTAATTCTCTTTTACTTTAGTCTTTATACGGTAAAAATTTAACTATTCGTACTGTAATGGAATAAAAGATGACAAAATAATTGTTAATTTCAGAAATATTGTTTAATTCATTGCTGTTCTGATTATTTCCTTTTTTCTTTGCATTTTAAATTATTATTTGTTTTTTTTTGAAAGATTTGTTTTTATTTGGAATCGGAAAAGTCATAATTTTTTGAATTAACATTATTAACTGTTCATTTTTTGAAAATTTCTTTCTCGTTAAAAATCAAGAATTATATTTCGTTTTTGGAAATTTTTTTAGGTTTTTCCAACTAAAAATCAGCGAATTCACATATTTTCAATTATTTCATAATTACTTTTTTCCAATTTAAATATTTTTTAGCTGTTTTATTCATTAAAAGAAAATTTTTTTTTATTCATTTCATCGGTTTGAATGAATGCGGAAAAATGTTTAAATGTTAAATTTTAAACAAACATAAAATTGTTGTTATTGTTTTTTTTTTTACTTAAGCATCAAATGACACCTTAAAAGCATCAAATGACACCTTAACATTAACGAATCAGAGGAATTTGTAATTATTATTTTTAATTAAAAAAAGTGGCGAAAAAAAGTTAAGCAATGAAAAAAATTCCAACAAAAATCATTTGGCTGGAATTTAGTTTAAAAGAATTGTTTTAAAACTTAATTTCAACCACAAAAAAAAATTGAAATGAAATACATTTTTGCGCATTTTCATTTAATTTTGGCTACCATATTTTTTAATTATGCCTACAGTACTGGTCGTGCCGTTCTTCAAATGCCATTGCATAAAACGCAAAAACACCAAAATTTGTTGAAATCAACTGACGGACGGACGAAATTCTTGCAACATTATGAAGTGAAATAAAATTTTTGCAATTTCATTTTCGTCGGCAATTAGAAAAAACAGGGGGCTTTCAAATAAAATTTCCCAAGAAACCTAAATTCAAAGGCATGAGAATATAATCATTTTACGGGGAATTTTAGAAAAATTAGTATTTTACGGTTATCTGTACCCAGATTTTGAAAAAAAAATTTACAATAAATTTTGCCAGAATTGGTTTTTCCGGCCCTAAGAACCCCTAAAACAAATTTCTTCTATTTTTTTTTTCAAAACCTGGGTACAGATAACCGTAAAGAACCGAAAATTATTATAAATTTCAAAAATGTTAAAATTTACTAAATTAAAAGTTTTTATTTTTACTCCAAAAACCA
The DNA here is from genome assembly GCA_023374025.1 of Heterodera schachtii. NCBI lineage: Eukaryota > Metazoa > Nematoda > Chromadorea > Rhabditida > Heteroderidae > Heterodera > Heterodera schachtii. The sequence goes on from SIJG01000021.1 coordinate 1,248,224, forward strand.
CAAAACATATAAAAAGAATGAAAAATTATAAAACGCCCGTACGTAAAAAAGCTGCCCCGGTCCCAAAAAAATGATTCTATAAAAAATATATAAAATTTATATTTTATAGGATGAATACAGTTCGCCGGTCTTTAATTTTGGCGACATTATATACGTCACGAAACTATACATTGGTAAATATTTATGTAAATATATATATATATATAATGATAAGTTTTGGATTAGACCTAATTCCAAATATTTTGACAATAAAAAAATAAGATTTAATTTTTTTTTTTTATTATTATTAAATGCTGGCAATGTATAAATAGAAAATTTTAATTTAAAAGTTTGCTAAAATCGCAAAAGATGTTAAAAAAAATTCAAATTTTCATTTTCTATTTCTCAACAATTTTTTTTTTCATTTTTTGCTAGGGCTCACAATTATAAGCACAGACATTTTTTCGTAAAAATAACTTTTGTAAAATTTATTTCTAAAATGAAGACAAACAGAAAAATGTTTGATTTTATTGATTTTCCAAAATTGTTATATTTTATCTTTATTTTGTTTGCTTTTTTCTTCTATGCTTATTTTTTAATAGCAAATTTAGATTATTCTAATTTTTTAAAATTTTTTGTTTAAGTCAGCGATTCAAAAATGAGAAACGCCTCATTTTGAGATGTATTAATTGATGGGGTACAAGAGAGGAAAGGGGTGGGTGAGGAAAGAGTGCATTATATCAATTTTGTCTAGTTTCTCTGTCAACATTTGGGTTAATTATTTCGTTTGTTCACTGGCATTTTTGCATGTGCTATTTTTGCGCTTTCATCTTTTTCTGTGCTTGTTTTAGCTCTATATCTTTTTGCATTTGAAATAATTTTTAAAAGGAAGCTTTTAATACAAAAAATTTCCGTTACCAGTTCTAATTAATATATTAAAAATGCCGAAAATTTAGTTAAAACATCAAATTGGATAAAAGGCCAATGATAGTCCAACAAAATTTTTTTCAATTTTTTGTTTTCTCAATTTCATATATTTTTTATCAATACTTTTTTAAATATTTTGGAATTCTTTCCTTAACCTTTTTTAAATATTTCTGGATTTTTTGAAAAATGGGTTTAAAATAAATATAGCAAAAAAATAATGTGACAAGGCCAATGAAAAAAATATACCAATGATAAAAATTAATTATTAATAAATTATTATTATTATTATTATTTTCAGAATAAATTAAAAACTTCACTTTTTAAACAAATTTTTTCACTACATATTTCTAGGTAAAGTAAAAACTTTTGCTTATTTAAAAAATTTAATTTTTTCCTTAGTTTTTCCGAAAAATTCTAACGAACATACATACAACAAATGAGTCCAATTAAAAATAAATAATATAAATGAGACCCCCTTTAAATTGCAATTTTTCCAATTTTTCAAGGCACACCTCCCCAAGAATTCACGGTGCAATTGGACACTGGGTCCGGCGATTTTTGGGTAGTGGATTCGACCTGTGGCCAGAACGGGTGCTACAAGGGTTGCACATCGCACGACGCGCAATGGTGCAAAGCGCAATGCGATCCGGAATGTTGTGGCCAAAATGGTGGCGGTGGAGCGACAACAACCGCAACACAACCAGTGCCAACCGTGACGCCGGCGGCACAATTTCCCGGATTTCGGCATGCCGAGACGGCAGAGCCACCGTCGTGCCAAAATTTATCCAAATTTGAAAGCCAAAAATCCGCTTCATACCAAAAGACGGACATGACATTTTCGATTGAGTACGGGCTTGGGTTTGCGGCCGGCCTAATTGGCCAAGACTTTGTGCAGGTGGGAGATGGAAAAATGAGAAATTTGGATAATTTGTAAAATTTTGCGGATACAGACAAAAGATACATAAGACAGAAATTAACAAATCCAGACATAAGGAAAATTGTGGAAAAAATTCTTTTTTTTTATTTTTAGTAAGAAATTTTTTGAAAAATCAAAAATTTTGTCATAAGGAAAATTTCAAGAAATTTTAACTAATTTTGGAAATTTTAACTGAATTACTAAGTTTTTTCAAAAAATCGTAGAGATTTTTTTATAATTTTTTCTTACAATTTTTTAAAATTTCCGAAGACCTTTTTTAAAAATGTATGTTTGAAAATTTTTCGAAAAGAATTTCGGCGGGGCGGGGGGGAGGGGAGACGAACTGCTCTCACTTTTTTATAATTAACGTCCCATAATTGTTGTTAATTAATGCAATGCTTCTCAGTTTGCATCCGATTCCATCGAAACATATGGGCTCAGTGTGTGCAATGCCTATTTTGGCCAAGCCAATCAGATTAACATCCAAATACGGCCATACAATGGCCTTTTAGGCCTTGCCCTGAACACAAGCAATCAAAATGTGGACCCACTTTTCATCCAGGCCTACAAACAGGGCCTGTTCGAAAAGCCGTTGTTCTCACTTTATTTGGTCACCCAAGGCAACGTGAATGGCACTTTGGGAGGAGGTGAGGCGTGTTGTATTTTTATGCTCGAACCACTCTAAATGGTTAATTATAGTTTTTCTGATAATTTTTTAGATTTTTAGTGCCAATAGGGATTGGTTATAAATTTTTTAGATTTAAATCAATTAAAAAATTTTTTAATTGGAAAAATTTGTCGGCCCTCGGTAAAAAAAGAAAATTATAAATTATAAAAACATTGGAAAATGTGCAAACAAAGACATAGACTAAAAAATGAGGCATTTGTCATATAATATAGTAAATTCCAGCGCTGTACCAAATCGAAACACAGCCTGCGTCTTTTTTTATCTTGACGCAATTATAATTGGTTCGAAAATGGTGATTATGATTTACCGTACACCAGGGCAATTTTTAAATAAAATTATGATTAAGAGTTAATTAAATATTAATCGAGACTAATTTCTGAAGAGTTATTTTTTTATTGATTTAGCTTCATGAAGTGATAAAATTTTTTTGGAAATTTTGTTTTGTTTTTTATCAGTTTTGACTTTGGGTGATGTGGATGATGAAAATTGTGCGCCAATCACCGATTGGATTCCGATTGCAGACAACCGTAGCGGCTTATGGGAGTTACAGCTCGATGTGAGATAGCTAGAAAACAATTTAATTTATAGAACAAATTAAAAAAATAATGGTTGTTTTTGGCCGCCGAAATTTTTAAATAAATATTACAATAAAAAATACATTTTTTTTTGTTCAACCTTTAATTTAAAAAAAAAAGTATCTCGTCATTATCCAACAATGTTATTTCTCTTAGAAAATTTATGGTTTAAAAAGTTTGCATTTTTTAAAATAACTCAAAAAACTTAAATTTATTTTCTCATTTAAAAGAAAATTATCTTTTATTTAAAATTTACAAAAGTTGCTGCCAATTTTTGTCTTTTTTTTGGCATTTTGTTTAATTTTTGGTGTCAAAACTTTTATAAATACTTATTTATCAATGATTGTTTCAAAGAAAATCACGTTGGACGACGGCACAACTATTAAAGGCACCAGTGCTGCGATTGTCGACTCGGGCACTTCCTTTCTGATCGGTCCGTTTGATGAGGTCAACAACATTTTACGCCATTACGGCGTTGACCCGGGAAACGGCACAATGCCGTGTGATCAAAAATTTGGCCCCATCATTTTCACGATCCATGGCCAGGAATACAAAGTGGACGAGGTGTGTTGTGGTTGATTCAGCCTTGTATTTTTCTTGAGATTTTAATAAGCAAAATTTTTAGTTTATTGATTTTTTTTTTTTGATATTTCACTACCTAATTAAGGAAATAGACGCAGATTTTTGGTTTTTTTTTAAATTACGTATTTCCTTTTATTGAGCCTCCTGAATTTGTGCCCCTTATGATTACATATAAAGATTACCTTTTGATCGAAGTTGGACAATAAAGCCCCGGGGGCTTTAATTTCAGGAAAGAGGTATTTAAAAAATCCTTATAATTTCACGTGGGATATTTGGTTTTAATAATAAAGACCCAGTTAATTATTATCACATTTACCATAAAATTTTCCTCTGCAACTATTTATCAAATACTATGAAATTTTAAATTTTTTCAACTAAAAACATGTGTAAAAAACAGTTTGAAAAATCACACTTTTAAGTCTGGTCCGACCGGTTTTCTAATTAAGAATGTTTTAAATTTTTTTAATTATGATGCCGTTCTTATAAATAAAAATTTATGAAAAATTCACAAATTTCAAACAAAATTATAGAAGACGCTGCTCTTTGATAAGGGCGATGGCACTTGCTTAGTCGGCCTGACCACCTTGGAATCAATCCCATCTTGGCTGCTTGGTGACCCCTTTTGCCGTGAATATTGCCAAGTAAAATATCCACACTTTTATTTATTTCTATATGTAATTTTTAATTTATAAATATTTTCTCTAAGTAAAAAGTGTGAAGAAATAATTTTTATAATAATAATTTTTAGGAAATTAATAAAATGTTTGATAAATTTTGCTTTTTCAATTTTTGCTCTGTATTTATATTTTTATACAATTTTAATCAATTTTACCATTTAAGATTCATGACGTCGAGAAAAAGCAATTTGCATTGCCGCAAGCGATGAAAGAAAAATAATTTTTTTTGCAAATTTACAAAAATGGAAAACAATTATTAAAAACATTAAATTTGTCAAATGTAAGTTCCCAAACTAATTAATAACATTTCAATGTTCAACAATTAATTTTTTCAAATTAATTTTTATTTCAAATTTTTTTTTTTGTTCAATAAAATACTTTTCAACTAATGAGTCACAATTTTCATTCACTAATTAATTAATGAAGACCTTTAATTGTTGAAGTGAAAATTCATACATTTTTTCGAGACCAAATAATAAATTCTTAACTAAATTTAATTTAATAATTTTCAACAAAAATTTTTTTTTATTTTATTTACTTTCTACAGTTTTAATTATGCATTAGATTTTTGAAAAATACTTAAAAAACTATCTTTTTATAAAAGAAATAATTTAACGCAATTTTTCGTTATTTCTGTCTTTCTTCCATTCAATTTTGGAGCACAACATTCGCATTCCTCAGCTCCAATGTGAAAAGTAATGGTTCTGTGGAGTTGAAAACCAATTCGCATTTTATTTTTTTAAAATTATGATGCAATTATTAGAAATGATAATTGAGTAGCAGTAGGATTACTCAATTTTTTACTTAATAGAATTTTTGCTCTTTTCTTTTTTCATTTTCATAATTACTATATATCATTAGGCAATGTATTTAAATTACTTTTATGTAAATAAATTGAAATAATAATTAAAAGATTTTAATTTTCATTTATTTTTTAAGGGAAAATATAATGTTCTATTCCTTTTTTATATTTCCTATTATTATTCATCTTTTTTTAATTCACATTTCAAATGCAATTCCATCAGTGAGTTAATTCATCCGGGTAATTAATTGGTCTAATCATTTTTAATTAGGGAGACGACAATATGCTGATTGCATTTGTGAGAAATGATCAGAAAATGCAAATCAGCGAATATTCAAAGCAAAAATTTGAGGCACACATTGGCATTTTATATTATATGAGAAAGAATTGGAAATGTGACAAAATTAGCGAGGAATTTAAAGAATATGAACGGACAGAATGCCAAAAATATCGAAAATATTTGGAAATTTTGTACGAATATTTGTGCAGAGAATATGCTGGAATTCCAGCAGTGAAGCCAAAATTTTTATTTAAAGAACGAATTGAAATTGAAGGTCCAATAATTTATGCAGTGAACAGTTTCGTCAAAATTTCGCAATTTTATTTTGATTCATCTTGGAGTAAATCTAAATTATACAATATGTTTTATTATTTTGGAAAATTTCAACCAAATGCTGAATGAGAATAGATTGAATTATGAACAGAAATTGTCAATTAATGAAATGATGTTGCAATTAGCAATTGACACAGCGAAAGAATGGCAAACAAATGAAAGTTTAGAAGGAATAATCCAACAAAATTTTGATGAAAATTTGAAGGAAATGTTTAAAAAAGCAGAAGAAAATGCAATAAAAAACAAACCATGGAAAGCAAAGCAAATAAAAGATAACAAACATTTGATAATTTTGTATACAAAATTCGATGATTATTTGATATGGGTGAGACTTAACATTCAAGCAAAACTTTAAAAAATTAAAAATTAGGATGAAGATGCTGAATTTTTGGAATTTGTCAAAGGATTAGCGACAAATTTTGAGAAATTATTTAAAATGGCTAAAGAATATTCAAATTATTACCGTCAAATGAAAGAGAAAGGGTCCATGTTCACTTATGGGTTATACGAAATAGAGAAAATGAAAAAGCATTTGACGCAAAAATATGAGGCGCAACTTGGCATTTTGAATTTAATACAAAAGAATTGGCAATGTGACAAAATTGCGGATAATTTAACTAAATTTCGACGCAAAGAATGCCAAAAGTATGGAGAATATGTGTACATTGTATATGAATATTTCTTTCGACTTTATGTTGAAGGTTTGTTGCTTTTTACATTGTTTAAAATTTTGATTTAATAAAATAATGTAATAATTTATTAGCTAAGAATCCGAAGTTGTCGAAACAATTGCCATCATTGGTGAAGCCAATATTTTTTATGAGACAGGGATATACTCGCAGTTTATTTTATGCTGTTGAAAATCTAAACGAATATTCGAAATGTTTTTTGCAAAAAGGTGAAAATGAATTGGAGAAGGTCTATCATATTTGGAATATGGATTTGTTAAATGAGGATGAATTGAACTATGAAATTAAAGAGAAGATTGAGGAAAAAGCACCAAAAAGTGAAACAGAAACCAACATTGCTAAATTTCGTAAAGAATTTGAAGGATTAATGGAAAATATATGCGAAAATGCCAAGAAAAATGCCAAGGATGAAAAGGAGAAATTGGAAAAAGCAATATCAGAAACAGAAGAAATTAAAGAAAAAGAAGATTTGGAGGATGAATATGATGAAGGAACAGATGATGATCAAGAAAAAGAAGATCTAGAGCCATTTTCTTAATTTTTGGTTCTTATCATCCGCTGATATTCTGCTGGTCTTTTTCCCATATCCAATTGATTTTTGGTTGTTATTGAGAATTCTTTTGTCTTCTTTTCTCTTTTATTATTTTTTATACAATTTTTTCAGCATTATTTTTCATTTCATTTTTCAATTATATTACTTCTCGCCAATTTTGTTTTAATTTTTTCAATCTTAATTTACTGTATAAAAATATTTTTTAATTTTGTTTTTCGTAACTTAAGTCGGCTAAAAGCCTCAAAAAATTTGCACTTCCCGTCTGAAGGGGAAGCAAAGTGAATTTCTGTCCAAAAGACAGAATCTCATTAAATCAAAAGGGACAATTTGAAAGGAGAAAAATTTACGATATTTTTGGCATTCTCCCCGTTCAAGTTCTTCAAATTCATCTGCTATTTTGTCACAGTGCCAATTCTTTCTCATCTGCTGACCCTCAAATTGTCCAAGCCACGAATTGTCCAAGCCACGAATTGTCCAAGCCACGTTTTTCCAAGCCACGAATTGTCCAAGCCACGAATTGTCCAAGCCACGAATTGTCCAAGCCACGTCCAAGCCACGAATTGTCCAAAAGAGTAAAAACCCACGAATTGTCCAAAAGTCTAAAAAGCTCATAAAAAGCCGGAAAACGGGTTTATTTTAGGGTTTTCGGTATCGCTGAATACGATTACGACATTTATATAGCCCCTTGCCTAACCCTAAATCCATCCGAATAAGAAAAATCTCAAAATTTGATTAAAATGGGTGCTTTTTTTTGTCTTCAGATTTTGCTATTCTGAATTGAACGAATGATTCGTAATAAAATTGAAAGTCTACAAAAAAGTCGGAAGAAGCGTTATTTGTCAGACATTTCAAACACAACTGAGGAGGCCGTGAATTTGGGAGTAGAACTCGTCGAACCGAATGCCGTAAGAACTTATGACAGCATTGAACAACCGAATTTGAAAGAGGCTGAACTCTCAACAATGACCTTTGAGCGCGGAAAAACCAATTATTGGAGAGATTGCCTATGGTTGAAAGCGGTGCACCCCAAAACGTCGTCGGCCGAAACGTCGTCGGAAGACTTTTTGAACCATAACTTTGTTTATTGTCAATCAAATTAAGCATTTTCGGTGTTGTTCGATAGCTCTATGTGTTTATTATAAATTTGCTAAATTCAAAAATTTTCGTTAAGTTCCAAAAAAGTTATGGCCAGAAGGAACTCAAAAACCTAGTTTTTCGAACTTTTTTTTGCCCTAATTTTTTTGTGCCGAATAAAAAATTTTGAAAATTTGCAGGCTGATAGAGTTTTTCAAATGCTTTTGAACAATACCAAGAATGTTTAATTTGGTTGAGAAATAAAAAAGTTATTGTCCAAAAATTCGTCCGACGACGTTTCGGCTGACGACGTTTTGTCCTACTCCGGGTTGAAAGGTATGTTTGAAGCGCCGCAAAAATCAAGGCGACAGAAAATCAAAGAAAATGTTGGTCTCGTGCATTTGTACGGCGAGAAGACAGAATATGTTGAGGCAGTTCGCAGCACATTCAGGTAAAAAATAAGATTTAGATTTACATAATTATTTTTTCAGAAGGGTTTTCTCTTTGCCGCTTTTGCCGTCCGCAATATCAGAAGAGCTTTCTCAATTATCTTGGCCGTCTTCTCCTCCTGGAATGCCAGTGTTCTTCCTTTACTTCTCTCGAACATACATCGGCTTGACACAGCGGCAGTTGCTGGATGGTGTTAACGCATTTGGAGATAATTCACTCAATTTTCACCTATCGGCAACCATTGTTTGTTAAATTTATGCATTTATTTCCAAAAATTTAAATTTTTAGCTACACTCATGACAATAATTTCGACTCAACTCGGAACACAGCTATGCGACTACCCCTACAGTTCGGCATCGGCTCACCGGCACCATAACTCTTACATGGCCAACCACTGTGAGTCCACGGGAGCAACTTGTTCAATATTTGTTGAGTCCGCTATCGACTTCGACAGCGCCTTCAGGCAGAATTCTTTAATCAATTAATCCGTTTAAATATAATAAAAAAATTCATTTCCAGCATGGGAGGACGAAATCGTTCGGGCACCATATTTTCCAATTCCGCCGGCATTCTCAAATTGAGGGATATGCAGGAAAATTTAAGGATTCGAGAATTTTGATGATTCAATTGTCCATGTTCCGTAATGAATTTTATTGAATGTTTAATAAAAATTATTTTTTTCAATGTGTGAAGCTGAGTGTGGGTCTATAGAGAGAATTCGGGTCACATAGGAGCCCTAAAACTTGTTCGAATTTTGATCAGCACCCTTTGTAGGAGCTTTAATTTCTTTTTTGCTATTTAATGTTTATATTTGGGTTTGGGTTAGGCAAGGGGCTATATAAATGTCGTATTCGTATTCAGCGATCCCGAAAACCCTAAAATAGACCCGTTTTCCGGCTTTTTATGAGCTTTTTAGACTTTTGGACAATTCGTGGGTTTTTACTCTTTTGGGCAATTCGTGGCTTGGACAATTCGTGGCTTGGACACTTTGTGGGGGCGCCTTCTCATCAAATACACAATGCCAAGCTGGGCTTCATATTTTTGCATTGAATATTCATTGATAATAAAAAAAATAAATAAAGGAATTAAACAACATTATGTATTATGTCTTTCTAACAATTTTTAATATTATTAATTCTATCTGATTATAATAAAAGGCATTAATTAATTTAATTTGATTTTGTTTTCTAAATAAAAAAAAGGTATTGTCAAATTGAGAAAAATTATTAAATGAAAAACGGCAAATCACACTGCATTCCAAACGGAGCAAAAATGGATTTAAAAGCACACTAGGATTATCCAAATCTATATTTTACTTAATTGAATTTGTATATTACTGCTAAATTATAATACAATTTTTAAAATAGTGATTGATAATAGTAGGATTATCCAACTCAATTTTTTTACTTCATATGAATTTAAAGTGTGAAATTTATCATGATATTCTTCTTCTTCTAAATCTATTTTTTGATCATCGTCTTCTGTTCCTTCATAATATTCATCTTCCAGACTTTCATTTTCTTCATCATCTTCGGTTTCTGCTTTTGTTTTTTCCTGTTTTTCCTTTTCTTCAATGGCATTTTCACATATTTTTTCATTAATTGTTCAAATTCTTTTCGAACTTTGACAATTTCAATTTCATTTTTTGATACGTTTTCCCCATTTTTCTTCTCTTCCATCTCGTAATTCAATTCATTCTCATTTCATTCAGTCTTTTGACAACTTTAATTAAAGAACCTTCTACATAAAGCCGGAATAAATATTCATATAAAAGCTGCAAATATTTGCGATATTTTTGGCATTGTTCTTTAATTTTCTTGCAACTTTTTTCATTCCAACGAATATTTCTTTTCCCTTTCTCTCGACATAAATAATTTGAATATTCTTTAGCCATTTTAAAAAATTCTCTGAATTTGTCGCTAATCCTTTGACAAATTCCGAAAATAAAGCATCTTCAGTCTAAACTTGAATTTAAAAGTGTTTGCTTGCTTTAGTTAAATTATTTTCATACAAACACGCTCTAAATTTGGAACCTTTTCGTCACTATTTTTGCCACAATTTTGGACATTTTTTGATCACTTTTTAGTTAATTATATTGGGATTTTTTGCCACTAAAAATACGTTCCCTTATTATAATAATAAAAAAAAGGCTTTTTTATGCCCTAAAACGAATTCAATGTGTACAATGGAAGATATTTATTAAACTTCAAGCACCCTGTAAAAAATTAAATGACAACTCTGTCAAATTTTATTATATAATTAAAATTTTCTTTTCTTTTATAATTGTTAAAAAATCGCGACGAACATGCAAAGAGCTCAACAACAAAATGCCAAAGCTGAATTTTCCACTGTTGGCGCTAATTACAAATACATTTTAATTAATTAGGTTGAGGACAAAATGCTCGTTGCAATTATGAAAGGACAGCAAGAAACACAAATCAGTGAGTATTCAATTAAAAAATGTGAAGCACACCTTGGCATTGTGTTGAGAGAAAAATTGTTCAATTAATTATAAAAATAGATTTAGATAACCTACTCTAATCAATCCAATTTTTAAACAATTGCTTTATTATTTAATAATAATATAGAAATTATATAAAGTAAAAAATTGATTAATTCATCATTTTCATATCCATTTTTACCCCGTATAAAAGACAGTGTTATTTGCCATTATTTCATTTTAATCATTTACTTTTCTCATTTTGACAAATCTTTTTTAATTTAGAAACAAAATTAAATTAAATTAATTAATTAATACCTTTCTTATAATCAGATAGACTTGGTTATATTAGAAAATTTTAATAATAACTTGCGCAAAATCAGGAATTTAAATTTTTCCATTATAATAAATTAAAACCAATTTATTAATCAAATTTGTATCAAGAATATCAATTTAATTTTTTTACCGTTTCCGAATAAAAGTTGTGATTTATTTACATATTTTTTGGGTTTTTCTGCTTTTAATTATTTACGTATTTCTACATATTTTAGGCTTTTTACATTTTTTAGTATATATTTCACAATTTTGAGTATTTAATTGTTTTTTCATGAAGTTGGGGCTGTACAGGTTTAGTGAGAACTCAGAGATCAAATCTAAGGCCATATTCGGACTCAACGTGGCGGATTTACCCAAGATTATCTAAATTCAGTGTTTTCAAATGGCATTACAAAAAATTTGTTAGCGGTGGTTCAGAAAAATGCCGTTTTTGGAGACCACTTTCAGACTCGGCCCTCCAATAATGTTTTATTAGGTATTAAAATTTTTTCTTATTATATTTTTATAGTCTAAACCTTGCCCTATTTACTCACGTTTTCTCTGTCTCAGTATCTGTTTTTATTTCCTTTAAGCCTTCAAAAATAATGTTTATAATTAATTTTATTTAATTTATTAATTAAATTTATATTACAAAATATCAATTTAATTTTTTAGCGTTTCCGAAAAAGTTGGGATTTTTTTTACATATTTGGGATTTTCTTTTTTTTACATATTTGTTGTGTTTTTTTGCTTATAAGTTATTTACGTATTTTTCTATATATTTAACAATTTTTAAGGATTTTTAAGGAAATATTTCTTAAATGCCCAAAATAATATCAAAGATCTTGTTACATATTTTAGGGTTTTGAGAATTTATTGGAAAATTCAAGAATATTTTAATCGTTTTTTTTCAAAAAATATACATAAAAAATTAATTTAAAATATCAAAATGTTACGAACCTGAAATTTCTTGTCATTTTGAGAATAATTTCCTTCTATTTTGTCTTTCGAAATTAAAATGTTATGTTTTTGATAAATAGAAAGCCATAATGATGTTTTATTCTTTTATTCCTTTTATTATTATTATTTTCATCATTTTTTAATTCCGTTTTCAAATGCAATTCCATTGGGTAAGTTCATCAATGGTGTACTAATTTAACAAATCCATTTTAATTAATTAGGGCGAGGACAATATGCTAATTGCATTTATGAAAGAGCACCCGAAAATTCAAATCTGCCAATATTCAATGAAAAAATACGAGGCATGCCTTGGCATTGTGTATTTTATGGAAATAATTGGAAATGTGACAAAATTAGCGAGGAATTTAAAGAATATGAACGGACAGAATGCCAAAAATATCGCAAATATTTGGACATTTTGTATGAGTATTTGTGCAAAGAATATGCCGGAATTCCAACAGTGAAGCCAAAATTTCTATTTAAAAAAGAATTTGAAATTAATGGGCCAAGCCAATAATTTTTGTGGTTTATTGTCTCGTCACAACTGACACGATTATAAATATAAATTAAATAAATGTTTCTTTTATTTTGGAAACATTGAACCAAAATTAATGAATGAGGAAAGTTGAATTCTTTAATTAAATTTGAAAATGAACCAAAATGTCAATTAATGAAATTATTTTGCAATTGGCAATTGAAACAGCGAATTTAGATTGATGATGCTTTATTTTTGGAATTTGTCAAAGGATTAGCGACAGATTTTGAGAAATTTTTTGTGATGGCAAAATATTTGAATTTTGAATTATGCGAAACTGAGGAAATGAAAGAGAATTTGACTTGGCATTATGTATTTGATGAGAGAGAATTGGAAATGTGAGAAAATTTTGGCAGAATTTGAAGAAAACGAACGGACAGAATGCCAAAAATATCGCCAATATTTGGACATTTTGTACGAATATTTGTACAGAGAATATGCCGGAATCCCAACAGTGAAGCCAAAATTCGTGCTTAAAAGGCAAATTGAAATCGAAGGACTAATAATTTATTCGGTGAATTGTCTGGCCAAAATTTCGCAATTTTATTTTTTTAAATTTATGAGACAATGTTGTAAACATAAATTAAATAAATACTTTATTTATTTTGAAACTTTTGAACCAATTTTGTTGAATGAGAGTCGATTGACTTATGAATTTAAATTGGAAAATGAATCAAAAATATCAATTTTGCCAATTAATGAAATGATTTTGCAATTGGCAATTGACACAGCAAATGAATGACAAACAAATGAAGGTTTAGGCGGAATAATTGAAGAAAATTTTGAAGAAAATTTAGAGGAAATGTTCAAAAAAGCGGAAGAGAGGGCAAAAGAAGAAGATATAGAATTAATAAATTATGACAATTATTTTATAACTTTGGAAGCGAAATTCAATAATCAATTGAATTGGGTGAGACTTAAGATTCTATAAAAAATAAATAAATAAAAATTTAGACTGAAGATGCTTTATTTTCGGAATTTGTTAAAGGATTAGGACAAATTTTGATAAATTTTTTAAAATGACTAAAGAATATTCAAATTATTTACTTCGAATGAAAAATTTTTATTGGAACGATGATGATCATTTCATTTGGTTTATTGAAATTCAGAAAATGAAAAAGCATTTGACGCAAAAATATGAGGCCCATCTTGGCGTTATGCATTTGATGAGAGAGAATTGGCACTGTGGCAAAATTGCGTTAATTGCATATAAACGGAGAGAATGCCAAAAACATCGGAAATATTTAGAAATTTTATATGAAACCGGAAGGGTCGAAACAATTGCCACCATTAGTGAATCTTTAAATTAGATAAAGAGTTCTTCTTAAGTATACTTAGGTATTTTTATGGAATTTTGTGCTTTCACGTTTCTCTAAGAATTATTTTGTAAAAAATCATTAAGAAAAAATTTTTATTTTCTTATTTTGGTGCATATTTGGGAATAAGTTAGATATTTCTTAGAAATTTCGGGAAAAAAGGCATAAAATAACGTGCCCGGTATTATGCACCAAAATCGCAAAAAAAAAAAAAGGGAAAAAAGAGCACTTAAAAGTTAATATCTAGAAGCCTCAAACCAAGTTTAAAACTCGTTTTTCGTGCGTATTAGGCCGTAGCAAGTTAGCAACAAAAAAAAAAGGCATATGCCTCAAAATCCGGGTTCTATATTTTATATAACATTAAAAAGTGAATGGTCGACCCCCTATTGTGAATTTTTATTTTTTCTTCAGTCATTTCGAACCGAGACAATGCGAATTCGAACAAATAAATTTTTTTAAAACCTTAGTATATTTGCGATATTTTTGATATTTTTCTTTAAACTTTTTTCCAATTTTATCACAATGCCAATTCTTTCTCATAAAATATGCAGTGCCCAGAAAGTCTTTTTTTTCACCCAAAATATGCTCTCTTATGGAATTCGTTTATCAGCTTAAGGAATTTGTTAAGGTTCGTCACTTTTAATTCATAAATTCCAAAATTAAAGCCTAATCAAAGAAAATTTTACTTTAATTAAAAATAATAATTTATTTATATTTCTAAATGCTATCCATATATGTGAATCATCGAATTTTGTACTCAAAATTATATTATGCTTGTCATTATTTGTTTCATATGTTCTAAAAAAATAGAATTATAAACTAATTGAAAAGAAAAATTATAAAACAAATCAAAAATAATCGAAAATAGGAGAAGAAGAAATAGAGAGAGAAGCATGTTTAATGAAAAATAGGCATTTCAATAGCATAGGAAAATTAATTATAAAATTGAATTTAATCAAAAAATCGAAAAAAATCATTTTCAAATTCTAATAAATAATTTGTTCGCTTAATCCCCTATGCTATTTAAATACCAAAAATAAAGAATTTTTCATAAAATGTCGACGAGATAAAAGTGCCAAATTTATCATCATATTCATATTTCAGTTCTTTTTTTTTTCATTATTTGCCGCATTTTCAATTGCTTTATCCAATTTTGCCTTTTCTTCCTTGGCCTTTTCTTTTGCATTTTCATACATTTTTTCCATTTTTTGCTCAAATTCTTTTCGAAGGTTGGCAATTTCAATTTCGTTTTTTCCCTTTTCTTGCACATTTTTTGGTCCGTTAATTTTTTTGTAAACAAATTTTCCTCCTCTATTCAATTCGACTTCATTTAACAAATCCATCTCAAAATGAAAAGTGCTATTCTTCAACTTTGCCGAAAAATATTTCGAAAATTTATTTAGGGTTTGGACGACAGAAATTAAATTAGTTTGATTATTTCCGTAATTAGGCATAAATATTGGCTTCACTGCTGATAATTTATGGGCCAATTCATTGCTTTTACCTTAAATAAACATATATATAATAGTTAAAAGTCATTAATTTAAAATAAAACCTTCAATATACAATCGGAATAATATTCATATAAAATATCCAAATATTTTTGATATTTTTGACATTTTTCTTTAAATCTTTTTCCAATTTTGCACAGTGCCAATTCATTCGCATTAAATACATAAGGCCAAAATGGGCCTCATATTTTGCGTCAAATGCTCATTCATTTTCTCAATTTCATATAACCCAAAAGAAATCATTCGTTGATCATCCCCATTATTTTTCCTTTCTCTTTTTTTCGACTTAAATAATTTAAATATTCTATTGCCATTTTAAAAAAAATTCTCAAAATTTGTCTCCGAAAATAAAGCATCTTCAACCTAAATTTTGAATTTATTTAATTTTCATTTAATGTAAATTCTCACCCAATTCCATTGATTTTCGAATTTTGAAAAGATAATTACTAAATGTTTGTCAACATTTATTTTACTGGCTTTCCGTGGGTTGTCATTTTTTGTCCATTCCTCCTCTTTTTTGAACATTTTCTCTAAATATTCTCCAAAATTTTGTCCAATTATTCCATCTAAACTTTCATTTGTTTCCCATTCATTCACTGTGTCAATTGCCAATTGCAAATTCATTTCATTAATTGACAATTTTGATTCATTTTTTAATTTTGCTTCATTATTCAATCTCTGCTCATTCAATAATTTTTGTTCAAAATTTGTAAATTTATTGATCCGTTTGTTTAATTTATACCCATTAAACTCATTATTTAATCTATTAAAATAAAATTTCGAAATATTTGCTAGACAATTCACTGCATAAATTATTGGCCCATCAATTTCAATTTCTTTTTTAAATACAAGTTTTGGCTTCACTGTAGGAATTTCGGCATATTCTCTGCACAAATACTCGTACAAAATGTTCAAATATTTGCGATATTTTTGGCATTTCATCCGTTCATATTGTTTATAATTCTTTTCAATTTTGTCACAGTGCCAATATTTTCTCATAAAATACACAATGCCAAGGTGTGCCTCACATTTTTGAATTGAACTAATTTGCATTTCTTGGTGACCTTTCTTAAATGCAATTAGCATATTATCCTCAACCTAATAATTAAAATGGATTGATAAATTAATTACCCCTATTAATTAAATTACCGATGAACTTGCATTTGAAATTAAAAAATGGTGAGCAAAAATTAAAAAGAAATTAAAAAGAAAAAGTAAATCATTATGTGCTTTCTTAAATAAATTAATGTTTCAAATAAAATTAAAAGCTCATTAACTATAATTTCAATTTTAAATAAAAGTGAATTAAATAAATATTTTTATTAAAATAAATGGAAAATCGCACAGCCTTTTAAACATAGGAAAAATTTGTTTTTAAAAAATGATCATAGGTAGGATTATCCAAATCTATATTTTACTTAATATAATTTGTTTATTATATATTAAATAATGATGAAATATTTAAAAAATAGGGATTGATCATCAGTAGGAATATCCAAATCTATTTCAATCACAGCTAAAAGAATGATAAACATTAAATTATGTCAAAGGTCTTTTGGCAACCAAAAAGATTTGGTCGGGTGAACTGTAGATAAACGCTGTCATTCTCGCGCGACCGTGAGGATTTCTGACCATTTCTCATAACAATTAGCATTTGGTCATCTCCCTAAATAAAAATAGTTAAACAAATTAATTACCTTGATTAATTTAACTAAAATTGGAAATAAAAATGGAGGGAAAAAATAAAATTACAATAGGAATTATAGAATTAAGCATTTGCTTTTTCTTTATCTAAATCTGTATATGACCAGCTTTCGAAGAAAGGGTTTTATTCGTATATTATGAAATTAATTTCTTGACTAAATTTTGTTTTATTTTCATTATCGCTTTTATGAAAAGGTAATTTTTTGATTTAAATTCTATATTCAATTAATTTTCTTTATTGCATTTCATTAATTTATAAAAATGTGATTTTTCACTAATAGAGGCTAAGGGATTTTATGGATTTTCTGGATAGAACAATTTCAGGGATGTTAATTCAGAGATTATTTAAACTGAATTAGAAAAACAGTATATTTGTGCTCGATAGTATAAAAACTTTGTAGTAATTAGTTAAAGACGAGAACAAATAGAAATTAAATAAGAAAATATTTGATTTTGTATATTTTCTAATAATATTAATTTTATATTTAGTTTTGTGAAAAATTGAAAAGTTCCTGATTTTTACGATTTTTCCTAAATTGGAGAAATGCAATATAAATTAGAAAAAGTCTCATTTTTTCTTGGAATGTACTGAGAAATTCTTTGAAAAAAGATATTATAAAAAAGTATGGGAAGTGTGCTGGGTTTCTAGAGCCATCGATACAGAATATTTCTAAATGAAAAAAGAATACGAAACATAAAATAATCAACAAGAGCCCGGGTTTTGTGGACATTCAATAAAATTTTTATGCAAATGGCGAAGAATTGAATGTGCCAGATCTGTCTTTATAATTAATCAAGAATGTCTCTTTCTAAATCATATTTCGCTTTTGGGAATGCTTTTTCCAATTTCTTTTTTTTTTCCTTGGCATTTTCATTTGTTTTCCATACATTTTTTTCCATTTTTTTTTCTTAAATTCTTTCCAAAGATTGGCAATTTCAGTTTCTATTTTGTTTGTTGATTTTTTCTCTTTGATTTTGTTTCCATTTTTAAGCCAATTTTTGTCTTTTTTTATTTTCTCACTCTTTAATTTGATAATTTAATTCCTCCTTGTTTTTCAATTCAATTTTCTTCAAGTCGTTTTTTCCGTGGTGAGTCGTTGCAAATAGCGAAAAACCTCGAAAAAAATTTGACTACTTTTACTCAACTTAGTCTAAAAAAATTTACATTTTGTACGAATATTTAAGCAGCGAATACGCCGCAATTCCAATAGTGAAACCAAAATTCATATATAAAAAAGCAGACATTGAAATTGAAGGACCAATAACTTTTGCAGTGTATTGTCTGGCCGAAATTTCGCAATTTTCTTTTAAATCATTTTGGAGTAAATATCATAATTATAAATTAAACAAATTATTCACTTTTTACTTTCAACTAACATTACTGAATGAAGAGCGTTTGAATTATTATTATAAATTTGAAAATAAACAAAATTGCCAATTAATGAAATTATTTTGCAATTGGCAATTGAAACAGCGAACAAAATTTTTGAATTATGCAAAACTGAGGAAATGAAAGTGAATTTGACTTGGCATTATGTATTTGATGAGAGAGAATTGGAAATGTGAGAAAATTTTGGCAGAATTTGAAGAAAACGAACGGACAGAATGCCAAAAATATCGCCAATATTTGGACATTTTGTACGAATATTTATTTCGGTTGTATGTTCAAGGTTTATGTTTAAATTTTTTTCATTTATTTAAATAACAATTGTAATAATTTATTAAGCTAAAAATCCGGAACAGGGGTGTGCGAAAACCAAAAAAATAATTTTCGAAAACGAAAACGAAACGAAAATATTTATTTTTCACGAAAACGAAACACGAAACGAAAATTAAAATTTTAAAACTCGAAAACGAAAACGAAACGAAAATTTTTTCCTGGACGAAAACGAAACACGAAAACGAAAAAATAACCGTTTTCGTACGAAACGAAACGAAAAACACGAAAATTTTTTGAACTTATTTAATCAACAATTAAAAACATTTAAATTTTTAAATTGTGTCCTCTAACTAAGGGAATGAAGATCCTAGTAGGTGGAAATGCTGATATGGCTCTAATAAGTTAATTTTTATAAAGTCTTAAAGTAAAAGAGTCGAGCGATTCCGATATGCATCGGTGGTGAATTTTTTTACATTTTTCATGCGCAGATTTTGGTTCTTATCCTTTTTGTCACCCCCTCCTGAAATTAAAAAAATATATATATAAAATTTTAAAAATTTGAATTTTACCACAGAAAATTATTATTATTTTTGTTTTTTAAATTTTATTTGAAAGTTCTTAGAGGATTGGCGTCCGGCTGTGCACATAGGAGAGGCCGGAAAAAATTGAAATTAATTAAATACAGGGCTTACAACAGAAAATTTTAAAATGAGCATTTGGCTGACAAAAAAACCTGCACTTAAAAAATGATTTTGAGCCTATTTTTTGACAAAAATAAGGAAAATTTGAATTTTTGACCTTTTTAACTAACATATTTTCACTGAAAATTGGCAATTTTAAGGGCAGACTTTGAAAATTTTAGAATTTTCAATGAATTTTGTAAAGAAAAATGTGGCATGTAGCATACGAGATGACTTATTTTTACCAAAAAAGTCATTCTTAAGGGTGTAAATATTTTCGTCTTTTTCGTCCAAATTCCGTTTGACGAAAACGAAACGAAAATTTAAAATTTTTAAATACGAAAACGAAACGAAACGAAAATTTTTTGACAGACGAAAACGAAAACACGAAAACGAAACTCAAAAAGTGACGAAAAAGGGGACGACACGAAAACGACACGAAATTTCGCACACCCCTGATCCGGAAGTGTCGAAACAATTGCCACCATTGGTGAAGCCAATATTTATTTTAAGAGGAAAATATACCCTCGTAGTTTAATTAAAGCCGTCGATGATTTGAATGAAATTTCGAAATGTTTTTGGCAAAAAGATGAAAATGAATTGAGAAATGTTTATAAAATTGGAAAAAGCAATTTCAGAAACAGAAAATGAATAGGAAAGAGACACTCAAAAATATGAATATTTTGATAAATTTGGCACTTTCATTTCATCGCCATTTTCATAATGTTTTTTTGTTGTTTACAAAATTTGGGAGCTTTTTCTAATCGCTTCCTATTCCAATTCACTTTCATTTAGAATTATTCTTTCGTTATTTTCCATTTTTAATTATTTTTCGATTATTGTAATTTTCTTTTTAATTATTCTTTATAAAATTTTCATTTTAATGTAAATCTTAAATATTTCTTTTCCTTAAGGTCGTTAAGTAATTATTTACCAGCCTATAATTTGCAACGCCGAACCTCAAAATTCCAAAAAGGTTTTCAAAATTTGTGTCAAAAACCTGGAGAAAAACTATTAAGGAATGAAACAAATTTTTAAATGCTCAAGCTACGCATTGCTGGACTTAATTTTGTTAAAAACTTACTCCAAATACGTACGCA
This sequence comes from Heterodera schachtii, assembly GCA_023374025.1. NCBI lineage: Eukaryota > Metazoa > Nematoda > Chromadorea > Rhabditida > Heteroderidae > Heterodera > Heterodera schachtii. The sequence goes on from SIJG01000021.1 coordinate 1,268,970, forward strand.
TATTTTAAAGTTTTAAGTGCATCGAGCATTTTTAACGGCCTTTTTAAATTTAAAGTTTTTAAAAATGGGGGCAAAAAGAGCTGAAAATTTTTAGAGCGAAAAAATTTACAAGGCCCAATAAGGGGATGTTCCTAATTTTTGCGGGAAGACACTGTCCAATAAACAAAAACTAATTCTAATTTAGCCTGAAACTTCAGGAATAATGTTAAAAAAATGCTATTTCTTATTTTTTTAGATTACCCATCAATGACGTGTGATTTGCCATATTTTTTATTTAAATAAGTTACATTATAGGCTTAGGGATTTTGACAAATTATAAGGACAAGTTTGGCCCTTTCATTTCGTCTCCATTTTCATAAAAATCCATTTTTTGACGAGTTCATTTTCTGATTCGTAGGTAATTGTTGATTTAATTTTTTTCTATTTTATATTTTCTCATTATTAATTTTTGTTCACATAAATTTTATTAGTTATTTTTATATAAATATCCCAATAATTTTGTACCTGTTTGAGATGTGTAAAAAATTCAGTTCCCCTAATCAAATTTGTTAAACGAATTTTTGTCGTTAATAAAAGGAAAATTACAAAAATAAAAAACAACTGAAAATAGAAAAAGACAGAAATATTACGAAAGGAAAAAGTAAAAAATTCATAAACCCCAAGGATTTTATGAAAAAGGCGACGAAGCGAAAGTGCCGAATTTGTCATCATATTCTTTTAGCAGCTTAATTTTTTCTCCATTATTTGCCGCATTTTCAATTGCTTTTTCCAATTTCTCCTTTTCTTCCTTGGCATTTTCTTTTGAATTTTCATACATTTTTTCCATTTTTTGCTCAAATTCTTTTCGAAGATTGGCAATTGCAATTTCATTTTTAGTTGATGAATTTTCATCACTTTTATCCTCATTAATTCCGTAATTCAATTCTTTCTGATTTTTTAACGCCATCTTCACCATAATGTTATCGATTTTATATAATTCATTTTTGTCTTTTTTCCAAAAACATTTCGAAATTTCATTCAAATATTTAACAACTTCAATTAAACTGTCCGGATCAGAATTGATAATAAATATTGGCTTCACCAATGGTGACAAATGTTTCGACACTTTCGGATTTTTAGCTTAATAAATATTATCATTATTATTTAAATAAATAAAAAATTTAAAATAATATAGAATACATACAAACCTTCAGCATATAACCGGAATAAATATTCATATAAAATGTCCAAATATTTTCTCTATTTTTGGCATTCTTCTTTAAATTCCTTTCCAATTTTTTCACAGTGCCAATTCTCTCGCATCAAATACATAAGGCCAAGATGGGCTTTATATCTTTGCATCAAGTGCTTTTTCATTTTCTCATATTTATATAAACCCAAGGAGATCATGTAGTGATCATAATCATCCCAATTAATATTTGTTTTCTCTTTTATTCGGCATAAATAATTTGAGTATTCTTTAGCCATTTTAAAAAATTTCTCAAATCCTTTAACAAATTCCGAAAATAAGGCATCTTTAGTCTAAATTGGGTATTTATTTAATTTTCATTGAATGTCAAATCTCACCCATGTCCATTTGTCATCGAATATTGAATTCACGATAATTAGATTATGTTTGTCATCATTTTTAAAATAATTTTCCCTTTCTTCCGAATTTTTGAACATTTCCTTCATTTTTTCTTCAAATTTATGTTTTATTATTCCGTCTAAACTTTCATTTGTTTGCCATTCATTCCCTGTGTCAATTGCCAATTGCAAAATCATTTCATTAATTGGCAAAATTGATATTTTTGATTCATTTTCCAATTTAAATTCATAAGTCAATCGACTCTCATTCAACAAAATTGGTTCAAAAGTTTCAAAATAAATAAAGTATTTATTTAATTTATGTTTACAACATTGTCTCATAAATTTAAAAAAATAAAATTGCGAAATTTTGGCCAGAAAATTCACCGAATAAATTATTAGTCCTTCGATTTCAATTTGCCTTTTAAGCACGAATTTTGGCTTCACTGTTGGAATTCCGGCATATTCTCTGTACAAATATTCGTACAAAATGTCCAAATATTTGCGATATTTTTGGCATTCTGTCCGTTCATATTCTTCAAATTCTGCCGAAATTTTCTCACATTTCCAATTTTTTCTCAGAAAATAAACAATGCCAAGATGGGCCTCGTATTTTTGCATTGAATATTCACTCAATTGCGTTTCTTGATGACCTTTCATAAATGCAATTAGCATTTTGTCCGCAACCTAATTAATTAAAATGGACTAGTAAAATTAATTTCCTTTATGAATTAACTCACCGATGGATTTGCATTTGAAAATGGAATAAGAAAATGTTGAAAAATAATAAGAAAGATTATTATAAAAAAGGAATAGAACATTATTTTTTTCTTAAAAAATGAATTAATGTTTTTAAATAGATAATTAAAAAAAATTTTAGTCGAAATTAATCTAATCTCAATCTAATTAAATAAAGAATATTTCTAAAATAAATTAAAGATAAAGCATAAACCATTATAGAGCGCATTAATTAAATTTTTCAATTTATTTACATAAAAGTGAATTAAAAAATATTTTTTAAAATAGAACTAGGCCATTATCTATAAAATTTAACTATTTTTAAATAACTTAAAAAATTCTTAAAATGAAAAAATGGAAAATCACACATCCTTAAAAACGAAATAATTTTTTACAATAATGATCAAAGTAGCTTTATCCAAATCTACTTAATAAAATTTATTATATTAAATAATGATGCAATAATTAGAAATTGGATTTGATCATAAGTAGGATTATCCAAATCTACTTAATAAAATATTAAATGATGGAATGTTTAAAAAATTTTGATTGATCATAAGTAGGATTATTCAAATCTGCTTAATAAAATATGCAATATTAAAAAAATAGGGATTGATCATAAGTAGGATTATCCAAATCTACTTAATAAATTTTTATTCTATTAAATAATTATGCAATGTTTAAAAAATTTTGATTGATCATAAGTAGGATTATTCAAATCTATTTAATAAATTGTTATACTTTTATTGAAACTTCACAATTATTGAACTTTATAACAAATATTTGTTTTTCTAAATACTTAATATTTTTTTAGTTTTATTTTGAATTTTTTTGACAAATTTGGCTCTACTGCAGTTCTCAGGACCATAAAAAAACACGACCATAAAAAATTTAGCAAATTTAATGCACTATAAATTGTTGTAGAATCATCAAAATTAAAAAATTTTCGAATAATTTCATGGTCCCAAGTCCTCTAGCTTGCAAAATTTCAAAAAAATTTTGTGTTTAAAAAAAGTTATGAACAGAAAACTTCAAAAAACTGGTTTTCTAGGTAAATATTTCTGGTCATAACTTTTTCAATATATTCGAAAACCCACGAAAATGATTCCGAGCTAAAATAAAAAAGTTTTTCGAAAATTTATTTGTCATTTTGTTATATTTCTTTAAAAATTTAACTCCCTTGTTTCCCATATTGCAATCTTAAATTTTTCGTTGGGCTCAAAAATTTCCAAAGATTGAGTAAAATTATTAAAAATTTCTTCAATGAATAAATTAAGAATTATTATTGTGTTTATTTATTACATTAAAGTTGAATATTAAATTGTATTTTTTATTATTTTTTTTTCAAAGAAAATTTATTTAATTTGGCACTTTTTAGCATTTATTATTTGATTTGGAACGGTTTTTTAGCAATTTGTCGTATTTTTTTAAATTTTATAAGAATTTGGTGAAATTTAAATTAATTATAAACTCAATAAAATATATTAATTTATTATATTCTTTAATTTCAGGGATTTTCGCTTAAAAATTTTTCATTTTTGAAAAATATTAATTTACTTTCAAAATAAATGTCATTTATTTTAATTAAAATGGTAGTTACATATTTAAAGTTTTATCTTTATTTTTAAATATTTATTTATTATTTGAGTATTGAAAATAAATAATGAATTCTTTTCCACAAGTTCAACATAATATGAGGATTTTATGATAAAAATCATCTTTTGAAAAACATTTAAATAGTTCAAACATTTTTAATTTGGACTATTATTTTCGAAATTTTTTCAATCAATTTTTTCCGAACAGATCCCTGTATAGAATGAATCTTTTATTTGTTAACCTTGTTCTAAGGGTTTAATTTTCACAAAATGTTTTATATTGATGATTTTTATTTTATTTGAATGATTTGATTGCGATGTATATGAAATTATATTTTATTTAACTATTTAATCTTATGTTTTTATAAATATAATTTAGTAATTATATTCCCATTTTCTCGTTATTGGATTTGATTTGGTACATAAAATTCATTAATAATTTTTTCATTCTCATATCCCTCATGTCTCGCTTATGTTTGATTTTGGATTTGGTTGGATGGGTATATCTTTTTTGGACAAGTCATTATAATAATGAATATTAAAATTTTATTTATTTATTTACATTTTTCTTGAAGAAATTATTATTTCTAATTATTACCCATTTATTTCTTTTTTTCACCTTTTTGTGTTTTTTCAATTCAATCTATTCCGCTCATTTTTAAATTACGTTAAGATTTTAAAAATTTAAAATATTAATTTCTATTTCATTTTTTCAAAATAAACACGTTTTCTTATTTTAGGGTTCATTATAAAATAAAAATTTGTATTTATCAAGTTTATCGTTATTTGCCTTCTTTCTCGAAAAAATAACGCAATTGTATTTTTATTTTTTATAAAATATTTATCCATTATTTTCACTTAAAAAAGATATATTTTAGACAGAATTTGTAAAATAAGATTATATTTTCACAATTTATTTCAATCTTTTTCTGGAGTTAGGCCATATAAAAATGAAACAATTCAAGAGTATGAAGCAAAATTATCATAATTTTTAACTTTTAGTGCATTAACAAGTTTTATTTTCCATCTTTTACTTTTCTAATTTTTTTTCTAAATTTATCACCATAAAGTTTTTTATATTTATTAATCAAATACAATGTTTACTATTATTAATCAATAGATAATATTCAAAATTTTTCCTAACATTTTATAATTTGATAAATTGTTCTTTTTATAAAGAATTTTTTTTTAAATTTCATTACTTGTTATAATAATAAAGAAGAAAATGCATTTTTGGTGATTTGTTTTGCCGTCTATTTTATAAATAATAAAGATTTTTTTTGGCAGATAGATAATGTTTTGTTCAGCTTTATGCCATGTTAATAACAAATAGTAAATTTGATTTATTTATATAACTGAGTTTTGTCATTCATTTTATATTTATACATTACACATTTTATTTTAATTAATATAATATCAAATTATTATTTAATTTGCATAAATTTGAAATGGTTTTTTTTTAAATTATTATTTGATGTTTATTAATATGTATTTATCCATTTTTTAAATTTTTATTTATCTTTTTTTCTTGACGAGGAGCCCGTAAATTGCAGCGAACAGCAAAATTCTAAACGAATGTTCTAAAAAATCATTTTTTTGCTTTTCAGATTATCACAATTTATAACATAAATTATTTATACAGTACATTCTCCTTAATGTAAGTAAATTAATTTAATATATTTTTTGATAAATTTAAAGATTTAATAAATTGTTCGGTCCGAGGGTTTATGTTTTAGTCCAATTAAATATTTATAATTTATTGGAGAAGGACAAAGAAATGTCACAAACAATAGCGCGTATTATTTTAGAATATAAAATATAATTAAATCAAAAAGTTAAAATTTCGTTTCTACCTTATAATTCTATTAATACCATTGACAAATTTTTTTCTCTATATTATTCGTCGTGTTAACAAGCCTTTCATTTTGATTTAAATTTTAGTTATTTTTCTTTCAACTTCTAATTGAATCATTATTTAGGTTTGTCCATTAATTTAGTAAATTCTATATTTTGTCATTTATTCATTCAAATGTCGAATCATCGTTTCGATTTTTACGGTCGTGCATATTTTATGTTTAATCCAATCTTTTGATTAAAAAGTTTTTAGGAATTGTTAAACTATCCGAAATTAATTCAATTGAAATGTATATTCTTTTTAATTTTATTTACTTAAACAGATTTAAACTTACAAAGTAAACAAAGAATTGAAGATTCCTATAAATTTTTTGGAAGTGAATCTTTTGAATTTTAAAAATAATAGACTTTTAAATATTATTGTATTATAATGTTTGTCCAATTTTTATACTTTAAAAAATTACCAGTTTTTTACTGAAAGATTCAGTAACAATAAAATCGTTTTTTTAAATAGATATCAAAAACTAATTTTTAGAATACTAAAAGGCGATATTATTAGAGATCGGACCGGTCGGTTTTTTTTCGGTTTTTTTCGGTATTTTTCGGTTTTCGGTTTCGGTTTTTAACCGAAAAAAACCGACCGAGAAATTTTTGAGTTTTTCGGTTTTTTTCGGTTTCGGTTTTTTTCGGTTTTTATACCGAAACCGACCGACCGAAATAATCAAAAAACCGAAAAAACCGACCGACTTTTTTCAAAAACCGAAAAAAAAACCGAATCAAATTGGAGCGATATAACCTGTTAATAATAATAAATTTATTGCTTTTTTGTGCTCTTTTTCATTTTGAAGAATTTTTTGTAAAATATTTTCTGCTATTTTGAAAAAAATTATTAACAAAAATACAATAAAAACGAAAAATACACCCCTGAGAAATGGAAAATTTTATCAAAAATTCATATTCAAAATTTATTTATTTATTTGCTTGACTACATTTTTGATTTTTAAAATATTTATCTCATTTCCATAGCACCTATTTTGGGGGTTTATAATAGGGTTGCTCTCCGACCCCGAGCCCCCTACCTCCGACTTTTTATCCCCCGACCCCCCGACACTAACTCGGGGAATTGGGGACTCTTGAAAATTTTTAAATTTGTACAATTTTCTTAATAAAATTAATTAAAAATTTCGAAAAACTTTCGGCGGTGCCTATCGGAACCGCCGGCCTCCCAAAACTCCAAAAATTTTTTTACCAATAATTGGCTTGAAAATCACAAAATTTGCAAATTTTTGACAAAATTCTCTTAACAAATTATACTCATTTTCAAAAAATTTCCCGGCGGCGCCTATCGGCACCGCCGGACACCCCCCTCCCCCACCCCAATTTTTCAAAAAGTTTTTGAAAAGCGCACCACTAAAATTGTCAAATTTATTAGGTTAAAATTGAGCCTCGGAATTCGATTTCTGAATATTTTTGGGGCCTGGGATGCCTTGTATAAAATGCCAAATTGGACGCACTTTTACTGGCGCCAACGAATGAATTTGAATCAGATGATTAAAGTGAAAAAAGGAAGATTTCGAGCATTTAAAGAGAAAATTTGGTCTTTTTTTTTGTTAAAAAAGTTTGTTGATCACTACTCAATCGGGGTCCCCGGCCCCCGACATTTTGCCCCCCCCCCCCCCCCCCCCCCAGGGGTCGGGGAGCAACCCTAGTTTTTAAGAAGAATCAGGAAGCTAACAAACGTTTTTTGGCTGCCTTTTTCAATTATTTTCCCAACTTATACACCATTGATAGAGCTTCAATAGCTCTACAATTTTACTCAGAGGTGATCTTTCGCTTTTTCTATTGATAAAAATGGTTTATTGTTTTTTTGGGAAAAGATAAAAAATTCAAAAAAACCGAAACCGAAACGGTATACCGAAAATTTTTCTTCGGTTTTTTTCGGTTCGGTTTTTTTCGGTTTTTTAACCGAAACCGACCGACCGACAAATTTTTGAGTTTTTCGGTTTTTTTCGGTTTCGGTTTTTTTCGGTTTTTATACCGAAACCGACCGACCGACCCTCTTGTCCGGTCTCTAGATATTATACTTAATTAAGTGATTTTTATAGCATTTTGTCCCTATTTCACGTTTACGAAGAATTTTTTTTACAAAAAATAATCATTTAAAAATTTTTTATTTAATACTTGGTTCGTATTTTGAGTTTTTTGTACATATTTCTTACATATTTCGAGGTTTTTTTTATAAAAAAATAATACACATTCTTAGAAGACTTGTTTTTAACATTACAAAACGTTGTATTTTTCATTAACTATTTTGTATAATAATTCATAATTTTCTTTTTATGTTTTTTAAAATGTATGTTAATTATGAAATAAACTTCCCTTGATTTGAAGTTTTTGTTTTGTTTCCCTTCTGTGGAATTGATACTTTTTGGTTTCAAGAACAATGCAAAATAACATTTATGCTCTTCATGATGAGTTTATTGTGCGAACGTTTTAATAAACAGTATTAAGACAATTCATTTTATAAATAAATTTGTAATCCATTTATTTTATTTTATTTTTTTGCAATATTTTATTAAAAATCTCAAGATAATTGGTGATTTATTTTGTCTTTGTTGTTCAGCAGGAGCGCCAATTAAACCTGAATATTTAAATTGGAAGACGCTTTATTATAATTAAAATCATTCAATAAATTTTTCCTTTCTCAAAAATTAATTTACTCATTTTATTTGCCTGTCATTCATAAGTTTTTAAAAAATATTTTTGAATATTTTTTAAAATTCTTATGTTCTGGTAAAAGCTTTTCTCATCATCAATTCCTTTATCTTTATCTTTGATTTTGAATAAATTATATAATTTTAAAAACAATGTTTATTTAATTTTATTTTGAACATACTGTATGAAAAATTCTGTAAACTTTTTATCCTTTTCATTAAACGTTTTGTTATTTGGGCTGTTTATTTTTACAAGTTCTGCATAGGTTTTTATATCAAAGCATAGAAAAGTAATTAAATCTTCTCATTTTTTCACTTTATTATAATATTTTTAATTATTTTTATTCTTATCTTATCTTTAGTTTATTTTATTACATTATTCTTATTTATTAATAATGGTATCAAAGATTGACATAATTTAATTTTTTGTTGCGACTTAATTAATATAGATACAGAGAAAAAATAAAACGTGAGTAATTAGAGCAAAGTTAGGCTATAAAAAAAATAATAAGATTAAAATTTTAATACTTAATAAATGAATTAATGGAGAGCCGATTCTGAAAGTGGTCCCCAAAACAACATTTTCAAAGACCAACAAGTAACTAAATTTTTTAAAAATTATCTTGGAAATCCAAATATAGGCCACGCTGAGCCCAAATATGGCCTTAGATTTTATCTCTGCTGTTCTAATTTAACCTGTATAGCTCCAACTTCATGCATGGAGTTGAAGCAGTACAAGCACAAGTAGCAAAGAAAGTCAGATTTAACGCAATAGTGGGATTCTAGTGGTCTAAATTGTTCAGAAAAAGTCGTTTTGTCATATCAGATTTTCGTTTTGACCATAAAAAATTCAAGAAAAATCAGTGTCCAATTTCCAGTTTTAGCATGTTCGGGAAAAAAAGGCAGAAAAAATTGACAGAGAATAGAAAAGCTTTAATAATGGATTTGAAATTAAAGAATAAACAATAAATGATGAATAAAAAAAGAATTATTTAAATATATGAAAAAATAAGGGAGTTATGAATTTTTAAAAACGAAAAATTTACAAGGGACCAAACTTATGTTACACCCCTAAGTAAATTCATTATTAGATCGTTGAGTATTGTTAGGCAATTTATTTTATTGTTTTTTTGGTTAAGAAATAAAGAATTAAATATTTAAATAAATATTTTATTATTAGGAAAATGGTCTTTTTTATTAAATTATTTGAAATTATTTCAATTTTATTAAACCCATTAATTATTTTTAATGCTTCTCTTTAGTTTCTCGAGTTTCCAATTTTTCATGAATGATTTATTTTCTTGGTAAATCAGTAATTTATCAATTTAATGAAATAAACGAAATGAACTTTTTTTTCTTATTTGGGTTTGATTAAATTTATTCAAATTTTAATATAATATTTTTAGGTTTTTGTTCAAAAATAAATATTCATTCATTTTATTTTATTATAGACGAGCTAACGATTAATTATTTAGTTATATTTAATTAAGTATTTTCTTTCATGCTTGTACTTAAATATTTAAATAAAAATATTTTCATTTTCATTTTAATTTTTCTTTATTTTTTAATTGTTTGCAAATGATTATTTATTAATTTAGTTAATTACTTAAAAATAATTCCTTAAATTGTGCATTAATTTATCATTTATAATTTTTCACTTTTTTTTTTGCTTTTGATTGATTTTTTCTCATGCTGAGTTCATATTGTTCTTTATCATTTCATTAATCAATTTGGCTATAGTATTTTTAAAGTTTAAAATTTTTTAATTCAATTGCTAATTTAAAGGTTTTGTTTATTTTTAAACAAATCCAAAAACTTTTTCATTTTTTATCATTTTCATATAGATTTATAAAAATTAATTAATAAATCTTTCCTTTTAAATAAATTTAGTTATAGAAATAAATTTTTTTATTATTAGGATTTAAACTTCACAAATTTTAAAATTAGGTAAAATTTTTATTGTGTATAATATAAAGAATTAAAAAACATGGATTATCGTTATATTTCATTTTTGATTATATATTAATCAATATCAAACACAAAGATTAAATTGATAGAATAATTAAAAACTTTCATATATAAAAATAGAATAAATGTTTATTTTTTATTTTGTAGAATTAAATAACAAAACTTCTTTTTATATATAAAAAGAGTTTATTTAAGATTCTTTATTTCTCGGGATCAAAAAAGTAGTCAATATTTTTTTATTATAATTTATTTATAAATTCTTTAAATCATTTTTTTATAATTATTTATTATTTTATCGCTAAAAAGATTGCTAAATTTTATTATTTTAAAGTAAAATTTTGGCCTATATATTATATCTTTAAATTATAATTTCGTAATAAAATTTCTTTATTTTATAATCAGCTTTATTGGTTTTAGTAAACTTTTGACCTTTTTTAAATTTCTATATTATAAAAAAATGACTATTTTATCACCTTAATTCAGATTTATTGTGTAAAAAGTTTTTGGTGAAATAAATTTTTATTTTAAAATTGCTCTAAAATATAAAATTCTTTATAACTTTCATGAATTAAATGTTCAAATTTTGAATTTTTTCTTAAAATAATTTTGTCATATCCAATAAATAATAAAGAAATGATAAATTAATGTGTGATTATATAGCTAAAGCTTTTATTTTTTTTATATTTTGTTAAGTTTGATTTTTTTTTTAAATTGAATTATACAAATTCTAAATTCCATATAATTTGAATTCATTTATAATTTTTTATTAATAATTATTTTATTAATTCTTTTTTTAGTAATGTTTCATTTTTTTTCTTCTTATCCGCTAATTTTCGGTACATTATACATCTTTTTGGTAAACCTATTAATTAGTATTACTAATTATGAGGGATAAATTATATTTAAATCCTCCATGTATCTAAATTTTTAGCTAATTTTCTTTTTTATTTAATATTACCAAGATTACTTTCTAAAGTTTATTTCCTAATTGATTTAAGTTTTTTAAAACATTTTTTTCTTCAATGGTGATATTCAATAAAAAACATTTCTTCTCGTTTTTCTTCGATCATATAACTTTTAATTTCCTTTAGTTTATATTCCGTTTTATAATATTTATTGATAATAATTAATGTTTTAAAATAAATTGATAAAATAAAATGAATTTGCTTAATATAAAATATTTTATATTTATTGAATAATATAAAGATTCTTCAAAAATTAATATATACACAATTCAAATTTAATTTTCCATTTTAAGCTATTTTTTCTTTATTTACATATATAGCATGTATTTTGTTATTAAATTTTTTAGTTTTCTAAATTTTTTATATTATCTTTATGCAATTTATTGTATATTTTTTGTTATTTTGGCTAAATTTTTATATTAATCTACAGGATGCGAAAAATACCGATTCTTTTTTTAATACTTTGTATCTTTTGAATCATTTATTAAAAATTATTTTTTCTTTAAAATGCAGTGATTATTTTTCCAAAATATTTTCCTTTTGAATAAGTAAATTCTAGAGATCGGTATTTTGAAAAAAGCCTGGACCTGGACCTGGATTACATGTTGGACCTGGCCCTGGATTTTTTGAAATTTGTTTTAAAAATCAAAAAAATGTTTGAAAAAATTATACTCAAAATCGTTAGCAGTTTTATGGCATTAAATTATATATTTGATTAATAAAATCTATTAAATATTTTTTAATTGTGAATTTATCAATAAATAATTTTCCTCTTTTTTCGATTATTTTTCCTAAAAATTCTTAATAAATTTTAATTTTCAAAAGCTTCAATAATAAATTTAAAATAGCAATATCTTCTGAATATTTTTGATTTAGAGAGACTTATAAAAGATAAAAATTTCGCGATTTTTAGCATATTATATTTTTGGTTAATGCTTATGAATGTAGATTTTAATTCTCTTAACAGATTACTCTCATGACGAAGCGGCTGTTCCTCATGGTCCTCCATTAATTATCCATATTTTCTAATTTTTAAAACTTTATTGTAAACTAAGAAAATAGGTAAAAAATTGTAAAAAAGAAATGATTAAGGCACAAAAATCGTGAAAAAGTTATTTAAAAATTTTCTAAATGATTTTTATTGAAAAAAGACATTATTAACTTAATTTTTTTTTATAAAATTAGTGTAAAATCTATAACTGACTTGCACATTAACAAATTATATAATATTAGTAATTTGATTCATTTTACTTAATTATAAATTATTTTATATTAATTAAAAAATAATTATCCTTTTAATTATATCATTTTATTATGCAAATCATGGGCTCACAGCCAGTATAGGAGAAACAAACAAAAAAATAAATAGTAAAAATCTAGTATTTAATTTTTTTTTATTAAAAATAAATACTAAAATTTTGAGTAAATTTTTTAATTCTTTTAATTAATTTTTATTATGCTATTTACAGGATATATAAATTATAATTTGGTTTCAAAATTATTCAAAGAAATGTATATTTGCAAGCATCATTTTAATAGGTATTTTGAAAATTCGATATTCATTTTGATAAATTTTTGTGGCTTTTTTGATTGGTTTCTCTTTAAAATTAATAAGTAATTTTTCATTAATCTAAAGTATTTTTAAATTACAAAATTATTTTAAATTGTGATTTCTCTTTGTTAAATTGATAAATAAAAAGTTAAAAGCAACTAAATTCAAAAAAAGTGAGAATGGTTTTTTCTTTACATTGTTTTTTAAAATAAATTATAATTGAAAAAGATAAAATGGTTTAGCACGTAATAAGAATCGGTGTCAAATGATTCTGATTTTTTCAATTTATTCTTTTAATAATCTTTTAAAGATATAAAATTTGTTCAATTTTATTTATTTTTTAAAAGATAAAAGAATTACTAGAATTTTGATTGTGAAAATTAGTTTTTTTAATTTATGAAATACATCTAAATTTTTTATAACAATGTTGGTTTTTAAACTCTTTTTTCATGTCCTTCCATCCATATTTTTTTACTTCTTTTTCATCTTAGTTTAAATAATGGCGATTTAATAGAATCCTTCATTTTTCGATGTTTAATAAATTTTTATTTTTAAATATTAATTTGAATTAATTCAACTTTAAGATTATATTATTTTTTTTGATATTTAGTTAATCTTCGAAAATTATTTCCCATTTATATTTTCAATCTTGTAGAATAGAGGCAGTTGTGTACCGGGTCATTTCGGTTTTATTATCATTATATTTATTTTTTTATAATCATAATTATACATAATTGTGTGCTTAAATTATCACTTCTGTTAAATCACTTCTCTTAACCTTGGCATATATTTCACTTATAAACTTTATTAAAATAATTATGTCTTCATTTTATTCTTATTTTTTTTATTCTCATAGAGAAAAAAGCGGTCTTAGAAATTTTCTGACTAAGAGTTTGCTTCAATAAATTTTTTGTTTCTTTTATTATAATTGTGGTTTAATTTTTCTTTCTTTTTGAATAAATTTTATTTTAAGTCATTTTTCTTTGAAAGAATTTAAAAGTAATTTAAATATTTATATAAAATATTCATATTATATTGTTCAATGTATTTTTTAATATAATATAATTATATAAATCATATATGTTATATGTTTTTTAGCAGGACTCAAAACATAAAAAAAAATTTACTTTTTTGAATTTGAATATTTAAGTTGTATTTTTTCGTTCAACAGTATTTATAAAATTAAATTGTTATAATATAAATATGCATAAAATACATTTCGATAATTATGACAAGCCGCTGGACAAATTAATTGTTAGTTATTTATTTAATTATGATTACTTTCTTTTTTAAAAATAAATTTATTCGTCGTTTTTAAGAAATTTTTTATTAAGATTCAGGTAATAATATATTTTTATTATATCTTTTCATTTTCATGTCTTTTTTTATTCTTTTTAAATTTTAATGTTCATGTTTTCATCAAACAGGACATAAATAATGAAGGTTTGGGTAATTTAAGTTAAATTTAATAATTCAAAAATTATAATTTAGAACATAATATGAGGTAAATAAAACTAAAATAAATAAACAATTTAATGAAATTTATTTACAACTGACCTGGATATGAATAAACAATCTTTTCAAATTTTAAGCTTAATAATATTATAATCAGTAACAATTTTTTGACTGTTCATGCATTCAGACTTTCATTTAATTTATGTACTAAATAATTTTTTATTATGCGTTTTTAGGTTTTTGATCATGCAAACTATTTTTATTGTATAGAATACAATAATTAATATTTCTCGTTTTCTATGGTTTAAAATTTTAATTTAACTTAATTTCATTTGTAAACTCTTTATAATTGAAGTATAATTATTTTATGCTTTATTTGTTATTAATATTTTCCCCATGCATGATAATTTCATACTTTCCAAAGAATATTGAAGTTATGTGTTCAAAATTTAAAAATTGTGCTTTCTGTTATTAAAAATGTCAAATAAACTCAAAATACACGAAAATTAATTAAATATAGACCAAGGCTACCGCCCGAATCTCGAAATATTTGCCTAGATAGTTGCTATAAAACTGAAAAATGCCCAAAATAGTTGCTAATAAGTTGCCAAAAATTGAAATAACCGCTCTTTTGAACAAAATCTATTAACAAATCGCATTATAAATTACAAATTTTTCGCGCTGCGCCTATCGGCACAGGCGGCTCCCCGGTTTCCCAAAATTTTTTGGAAAAATGTGTAAAAAAAAAAAAAGCATTTTTAAAATAAAAATTTCGTCGCTTGGCTTTTTAATATCGATTTTGAACATATAATAAAAATTTGTAAATTGTCCCGAATACCGAAACCCAACCCAATGATTTTTCGGCCGACCCGACACGAATAAACATTTTAATTTATAATTTCTATTGTAAAAACTATGCTTTATAAAATAACATAATTTAACCACCAATAATATTGAACGTTATTACTTATTCAATTACGGATATTTTTTGCCAATATATTCATTATTAATTTTAATTTAGAAATATTTAATAACTGTTTATGATTATATTTAAAAATATTGAATTATAAATGCACTTACAATGTATTTGCTTATTAAATCATCCATTTAAAATAAGGTTAATTTTGTGAAATTTATAAAATATTTGAATTTCAATATTAATTTTCATTTTGCGTGTTAAAAGTTATGACCAAATATGTTAAAAAAATCATAGTTTTTTTGAGTTTCTCAGGTCATTTAATAAAATACTGGCTGCGGTTTTGAGTGCCCGCTTTTTTTCTTACACAAACAAATAGAGCCAAATTTTTTAGCAAATATTATTAGAAAAAATTTTATGCAATTTTTTTATTTAGACAAATAAGCATTTTGTGTCCATGTGATTTAGGTATCATTACAAAAAATAAAAAATAAATTTTGTTTTCATAAATATTTTTTGGGGATTAATTTTCTTATATGTAAGAATATTATTTTTGATTTCACATTTTTTCAATTATTTATTTTGATTTCTTTATTTGTCAATTTAATTTATTTCTTCAATCAAAAAAAAAATATCTTCTTCATACTTTTTAATAATATTGATGTTTTCTAAATAATATTTGATAATTATTTTTTCTTTTTCTTTTTAAATGCCATTTTTTGTATATAATTTTATTATTGTAATTAAACTAATAAAGCTTTTTAATCTGTATCTGATTTAAACTACGATTTTGGGCCTACTCGAATGCTGATAATTAAGCTGGATGGATATTGATGCTAATAAAAAAATCTTTTACAGCAATAATAAAAATAAAAAGAAAATTTGCAGGTAAATAATATTATTCAAAAAATAAAATATAATTTTTAATTTTTATTATAAAAACAATTTAGATTTCAATATTATAAATGTGCGATTATTATTGCACGAAACTGATGCGGAGAACGGTGTCAAGAAAATTTAAATAAAACAAAACTGATGATATTTTTTAAAAATATTTTTGAATAATTTAAATAAAAAATTAATTAATCTATCGAAACGAATAAATCTCATTTTTTATATTATTAAAAAGCTCAACTAAATAAGATCGACATACAAATATTTTTTAAGATAAACAATTCGAAAAATAAGTGACTTCGTTTATAATTTTTTTTTTAAGGAGAAAAAAATAATATTTTGCTTAATAAAAATAAATTTAAAAATTAAATGAAAATTATAACGAATAATCAAAATTATCAAAAAAAATTTTAACAAATTCAGCATTAAAATTCAAGTCATAATTTTTTTTACCAATTCAAGTTCAATTACCAAGAGAATTAAAAGTATATCAAGGAAAAGTAAGAAAACTCTGAAAACTTTACTCTAGAACGAGAGAAAAATTTTTTTGAAAATTAGCCGAAAACCGGTAAAAATAAAATGAAATTCATTAATGATTAATAATAATTTGTTAGAAAAAACAAATAAAAACTTAGGTTAAATAGCCTACAGAAATAAAAAATTTTAAATTTAATAATGTAAGGAAATATTTGAAAACTTTGAAAAATAACAAGAATGATTAGATAATATTAGAAACAAATATTTACAATTTGGATAAACGAAATTGTCTGCACGTATACACGAAGCAGTTCACACATTAGTCATCAAGTGAAATATTAAATAATGTACAGTAAATTTTTAAACATAGCCTTCATCTAAATATTTTATAATTGTATTAAAAGAGAAAAATAATTAATTGAGATTTAGTAAATAAAAAATGTAAAACTAAACTTGTATACATATATTTTAATTAGCACCGGATCATTTAACCCTTTAAAAATAAATAATTTGAAGTTTCGATAACGTGAGAATTAAATAAAAATACTTATTTATTGAAAGTTAGTGTTGTGTTTTGCTAACACACAAACAAGATAAATTTATTAAATGAATAAACAATAAAATTAAAATCACAAAATAATAATAAAATAACGACGGAGTCAAATTAGAGAGTCCGAAAATAAAACACCGAAATGCAAAATAACACGAATGACACGAATGACAAAGAATGGTCGATGGGAGAGGACCCATCAACAAATAATTAATCAATAAAAGCAATCGTGTCGATACTTAATATAATTAAATATCTTCACATCCAACATCTCCCTCTTTTGGAAAGACCGTCCGTGGCAATTAGCCGGGCGAATAGCGAATTGGCTTCTTGCGCTGTCGCTGCGGACGAGGAGATTTGACGGGTTCGGGTGTGTGGTCACGGACAGGAGTTTGATCACGATCATGGACAGGTCCTTGATCATTTTGAATTGGTGCCATTGGAGGAATGTGTTGTTGCGGAGCGGCTTGGTTCTGATCAGACGAAATCTTACTTGAAATGGTGGGGGAAAATGAACGCATTTGATTGACATGACGCGTTACGGTAATTCCCAGGATTGGAATTTCGATTTTCCAAATCAAGCCACTACCACTCACAATTTTACCTTCCAACCAAGATGGCTTACCACTCCTTCTGTAATTCAAGACTAAGACTGAGTCTCCTGAATTGAATGAACGGCTTTTTGTGCCATGATGATGGTTGTACTGCTGTGACATTTTCGATTGGTACTGTCCACGTTTGTTGTCGTTCTCTTTCGGCGCGTGCTGTCTTGGTTCAAGCATCGACAAGGGCGTGCGGAGCGTTCTTCCCAAAAACAATTCTGCAGGGGAAAAACCATTCAAAATTGGACTTGGCGAGGACCGGTACGCAAACAAAAATTCCGAAATCCATTGCTGATTTTTGGATTTTGCGTTTTTCTTTGCCTGCCGTTTGAATGTGTCCACCATCCGCTCAGCTTGACCGTTGCAGTGCGGCTGATATGGCGGCGAGAACTTGTGCTTAATGCCTTTAAGCCTACAAAAATCCTTAAATTCATGGGAAGTAAATGGTGGTCCGTTGTCAGACACTATTTCTTTTGGAGCACCATACCGGTGAAATACCAAATTTAAAGCTTCGATTGTGCCTTTGGCTGTTGTTGTGCGCATCTGCATCACTTCAGGCCATTTGGAAAGTGCATCCACGAAGATGAGATAAATGTTGCCATCGGCACATGGGCCTGCAAAATCAATATGGACACGTCCAAAAACTTCACCAGGAGTTGGCCATGGTCGAAGTGGCGCTTTCGGCGGCATTTTGGCGGCGAATTGGCATTCCGCACAATGCTTTACCATTGCCTCAATGTCACTGTCAAGACCGGGCCAAAAGACATGGTTGCGAGCCAGCGCCTTCATACGCACAATGCCAGGATGAGCAAAGTGCAACGTCTTCAGTACACGTTGACGAAGCGGCGCAGGAACAATGACTCGGTTTCCTGTCAAAATTGAACCGCCCACGAGGGTGAGCGTATTACGTCTCGAATAAAAAGGCATTAACTCATTAGCGGGGCATTTGTTTGGCCACCCGGAACGTACGAAATGTGCCACCTGCTGCAACAAATCGTCCGAAGTCGTCAGTTCGCTCACTTCTTTTGCATCGACTGGCAGCTGCTCCAAGTTGACCAGAAGAGCATATTCGACTTCTTCAGTGCTGTCCTCGTCGTTGTCCGATGTGTGGGCGACGATGACTTCTTCGTCTGTCCGGTGCTCAGAAATCAGTCGAGACAACACGTCGGCCTGTCCAAAATTTGCAGATTTAACATATTTTATTGTAAAATCATAATTGGACAAAATAAGGGCCCAACGTTGTAATCGGGAAGCCGTGTAAATCGGGATCCCATTTTTATTACCAAAAATAGCCAAGAGAGGCTTATGATCCGTTAACAGAGTAAAATTACGACCGTATATCATCCTGTGAAATTTTTGAACCGCGAAGATCAAAGACAACGCTTCACGTTCAATTTGGGCGTAATTCCGTTCAGCGGGAGTGAGCGTTCGGCTGGCGTGCTCGATGACGCGCTCCACTCCGTTTGGGAACACATGGCTGATTGTAGCTCCGATTCCACTTTGGCTGGCATCCGCAGCGACAATGATCGGCAAACTCGGATCATACTGCGTCAGCAACAAATCCGATTGAAGAACCTGTTTTGCCTGATCAAAAGCCTTTTGCTGATCAGGACCCCAAAACCAAGGAGTGTCCTTCTTCAAGAGCAGGTCCAAAGGAGTGCGCAAATCTCGCATTTCCTTAATGAACCGACCGTAATAGTTGAGCGCACCCAGGAAGGAGCGCAAAGTGCCAATGTCATGCGGTGACGGCATATTACGGATGGCATCGGATCGAGCGGGATCGGGCTTCAGACCATCGGACGAGACAACGTGTCCGAGAAACTTCAATTCAGCCTTCAAAAAGTGGCACTTGTCCAATTGAACTCGGAATCCATAATCCTGAATTCGGGAAAAGAGTTCAATGAGAGCAGCAACATGCTGCGAATGATCGGCCGAAGCAATGATGATGTCGTCCAAATAGGCGAACACGCCTGGGATACCCGACGTCAATTGATCCATTGCTTTCTGAAAAATGGACGGGGCCGATTTTATGCCAAAAGGAAGACGCTGATATTGAAAAAGTCCGCGGTGCGTGTTGATGCCGACTAACTGCTTTGAACTTTCGTCCAGTTCGACCTGCAGGTACGCATCACGCAAATCCAACTGCGAAAACACTTTGGCTCCACGCAGAGCATGAAAAATGTCTTCGGTCCGCGGAAGAGGATGCCTGTTCAACTCCAGCGCATCGTTTAGTCCCGTAGAAAAGTCAATGCAAATCCGCACATTACCACTTTTCTTACGAACTGCCAAAACGGGTGCTGCCCAGCGCGAAAAATCAATGGGCTTCAGCACTCCCGAGTCCAAAAGTCGGTCCAATTCTTCGTCGACTGCTGCTTGGACTCCATGCGGCACAGGTCGCGCACGGCAGAACACTGGCTTCACATTTTGCTTCAAATGCAGCGTTGCCTTCGTCTTCACACAATGTCCGAGGCCAGGTTGAAACACCTTCGGGAAGGAAGCCTTGATTTGCCCCTCCAATTTGACCGGATCATTTGTTGGTTGCACACTGTTGACGATGAGCGACTGCTGCTCCAAAGTCGTGGCAATTGGCTGTTGGGTGGCACGCTCGAAGGGAATGATCCAATCCAATCCCATGATGCTCGGCGCTTCGGTGTCTGCCACTGAAAGTTCAAGTCGCTTCGTGACTCCTCTGAACTGAACATCACACTTGAAACTTCCTAACAGCTTCAATTTGTGGCCCGAAAAGGAACCCACTAATTTACCAACTTTTTCCAACCTCGGTTCGCCCAAACTTTGCCAAACCGGAAGCTGTATGATCGACAAATGTGAACACGAATCGGCTGCGAGTTTGATCTGGTGGCCATTGACTTCTAATGGAACCCAAATCCATTCTTTGGTCGCACCATTGATACTGAACGTCGAGGACACGACGTGTGATTGAACGCGTGGATGAGCTGAATTGGGGCAAATATTTCTTGTGTGCCCTAGCTTTCCACATCCAAAACATTTCACGTCCACAGGGTAGTAACAATCTCGCACAGCGTGTGGTTGACCACACCGCTTACACTTTTGATTAACTGGTGCCTGAGAATGTTGGAATTTGCCTGTAAATGTTTTGGTAGCATTTGAATTTCCCGAATTTTGTTGCCTAGGACGAAAATTGTTGGGTTTGGAATGCTTTTTTGAAGACCCATCCCCAAGTTTTTGTGGTCGGGTTGAAATTGCGTGGACTTGGCCTGGATTTGCGAGCGCAGCGGACGAATTTTTGAGCGACAGGATGGCGCGGCACTCCTCAAGAAGCTTTTCCAGCTTAATGTCCTGAGGCGGCGTGGCGGCTCTCGCTTTTTCCAACTGCCGGAGGCACTCCTGCCTCAAGTCCTTGTGTGCGTCTGTCAAACCTGACATGAAGATCATGCACTTGACTTCTTCTTTCGACAGCGTCATTTCGGCTCGCTCGCAACGGGCGTTGACAATCGCACCGAAGTCCAGCACATTTTGAGTCGGCGCACATGCCAGCTGAAAGCACTCAAAACGGCGCACAAAAATGGATTTTGTGTCTGAAAACAAAGTTTTCAGTTTGCCGATGCATTCCTGGAAAGTCAAATCTGACGCTTTTCCTGGAAGGATTTGTTGTTCAAAACGAATATAATCCGGTGGTGACAACTTTCCCAAAACCAACCGCACTTTCATGTCGTCGTCCAGCACTTGACCATCCTTCTCAATGAAGGGACCGAAGCGTTCATACCACAAGGCAAACGTTGAATCGGCTTCGGGGTCATATTCGAAATCGGGGATT
The DNA here is from genome assembly GCA_023374025.1 of Heterodera schachtii. Taxonomy (NCBI): domain Eukaryota; kingdom Metazoa; phylum Nematoda; class Chromadorea; order Rhabditida; family Heteroderidae; genus Heterodera; species Heterodera schachtii. The sequence continues at coordinate 1,290,612 of SIJG01000021.1, forward strand.
TGACCATTGATTTTAGAAAATAGGTCAGAATTGTTGGAAGGCACATTTTTGGACAATATCGTTGATAACAAATCGGTGAATTGTTTTTGTTGTGCATCCAAAATAGCTTTTAGCTCCTCCTTTGTCGTCATTTTACCAGATCAGACAGAAGATGAATGATAGGTGAGACAAAGATAAAATTTAAAAGCTTGCCACTAGCAAAATTTGGCAAAAACCGAATTCACACTTAGCTTTGCTCAGTCAAAATACTGAGAAACTCTTCGGGCTACGACAGATGGGGAATAACTTTGTTTGTTATGGGTTATGTGAGGGGGCCCTCAGAGTCGCTTTTTCGTTGAATTCCCGGTTAAGCTCAAAAATGCACGGGCGTCGCCAGTTGTTGTGTTTTGCTAACACACAAACAAGATAAATTTATTAAATGAATAAACAATAAAATTAAAATCACAAAATAATAATAAAATAACGACGGAGTCAAATTAGAGAGTCCGAAAATAAAACACCGAAATGCAAAATAACACGAATGACACGAATGACAAAGAATGGTCGATGGGAGAGGACCCATCAACAAATAATTAATCAATAAAAGCAATCGTGTCGATACTTAATATAATTAAATATCTTCACATCCAACAGTTAGTTTTATTTTAATAAACATTACTCAGAATAACATAATATATAATTAAAAAATTAATGAATGCAAAAAAACAATAAATGTTTCTTTATAAATAAATCTTACTAAGAAGAAAAATAAATAAATTATTATTATTTAAAAAAATATCAATTTATATCAAAATAGCTAAAATAAAAATAATTTAAAACTAATTTTTAATTTATATTAATAAAAAAATTATTGTTTAAATTTATTTTAAATATAATAATAACCTAATTTGTAAGTTTTTTATACGATAATCTCAAAAAATTAATTTTAAGTTAATATGTTAAAAATAATGGTAATTAAAGCCTTATTTTAACCGAGCTTTCGGTTCCAGAAAAGGTGAAAAAAGAGCCTTCGACGAGAGATTAAGACAATAAAATTAATGATAAAACAACAACAACAAAAAATTGTTGACTAAGAAATATCGCAGTTGAAAAGATAATATGAGAATTAAATGAAAAAAGCCAGAAAATAATATAATTAATATTATTAAATTGATAATAAATATAATATTCTTCAATATAATTGAATTTTAATTTAAAATCGCATTTATAACCTAAGTTTAATAACCATATCTCATAATTAAAAATTATTTTACTATGAAAATAGAAATGAAAAAATTAAATCTTTTTCATTTATTAAGTTTTTAATTTCATAATTATTTTTTAAGGCTTTTTGATCATGGATAATAAAGATTATTAGTTACATATTATTCAAAATAAGTAGGAGAGTTCATTTCAAATGATTCTTAATATTGAATTAAAAGCAGAATAAAAATATTTTATAATTTTTTATTCCATTAAAAAAATTTCCTATTTATAATAAACATTAAAATTTCTTTGAAACATTAATGGAAAGTGTAAAAAAAATGAGAACCTATGGATATAATCTTAAGATAAGTTTTTTTGGAAAAATTGCAAGTCTAAATATCTAATGTAAATTAATAATAATAAAAAATATATCGCTACTTAATAATCATTTGTTATCAACAATTGACAATATAAATTTGAGAAATTTTTTCGAAAGTTTAAAGCGATGAGACAAATCAGTCCCAGAATAAGTTTAATTATCAAGACCTTAAAGAATAATTATGAAAATATACTTTTTTCCTTAAAAATTTCGGTGTGTGAAGAGCTCTGGTGGGGCGGTACCGGTGCACCCCAAAAAACAGCCGAAACATAACACAGCGGGAAATAATTTTTTTTAAAAATTTTCAAGCAAATTTTTAAAGAAAAAATAGAAAAAACTTAGTAATTTATCATTAAATTTTTAAAAATCGCTGGAAAATGAAAATTTTTTTCTTAGAATTTTCTAAGAAAAATGTTTTCTAACAATAAGATTTCTGTTTGAAAATTAAAAAAAATTTATTCTCGGCTGTATTATGTCTAGTGTTTCGGAGGCTGTATTTTGTCCTATTCCTGGGGGGTACATACCCCGTGTAGCGTACCCCTCCCCCCCCGCCCGGGGATCCCCTACCCGAAAATTAAAAAATATTTTAAAGTTTTTAACGGGAAAATTCATGAACAATAAAAAAAATTTCGATTTAGGAAATTTTTTTTCATATTTAAGTGAGAAAAGTCTAAAATTAGTTTAAAAGAGATGTCAGATTCATGAACAAGAAGGATTACCAAAAATCCAGATCCAGTCAATTTTTTAATAAAATAGCGCCAAAATGGCAAACATCATTGAAGTACAATTTTTTGAACGCAAACAATTCATGCGACAGATTGTAGTACAGCAAATTGTTTGTCGTCTCAAAAAAAAGCAAAATCATTGTTTCTCATTGTATTTTTTTTCTTGTTAATAGTCAATTCTGGGCACTCAATGTGCAAACAGAGCCGCTAAAAAGCAAAAAACTTACGCCTCGCTGCATCAAATAATTCTCGGCTTTTCTGTTCGTCAGATTTTGCGTGCTTCTCAGCAGCTCCATTTTTGTTGTTTGTCTTATAAAAGATTATTATTTTTTAATTGTTAAAAGTTATGAATTTTGCAAAACTTAAGGGTCCCCCAATGCTTTCTGAGGGCCGCCATTTACAAAAGTGCCAGGCGTAATGAATATGTAGGAACTTTGTAAGCTTTGCGGGTGGGCAATTTAACGAATAAACGACTTTTTAAAAAACTTCTGCCTAACATGTAAAACTCTCGCATGCTAAATATCATTGACAAGGAAAACGTTAAAGGGCAAAAAGAAATTTTATTTTGTTAGACTGCTTTTTTCTGTTTTACTTTGGACAAAAATGAAAAACTGATGGATAAATTTGCATAAGCATACAAAAAGATGGCCGAACATTTCGTCACTGAGAAAAATTTAAATAAAAAGTTTGGCACATTGCCTTAAAACAACAAAAACTTATTTAAAAGCAAAAGTGCTAGCAAAAAAGAAAGAAATAAATATGATAAAAAATTTAAATTGCTTTGATTGTGAGATTTGAAAGGATTATTTTCTCTGAAATAAAAGAGATTAATTTAGCTTCTCATTTTTATTTTTAATAAAATAACACTATTATAAATAAATGGTCAATTTTCTATTATTTTATGCTATAATTTTGAAAAAAAAAACAATTAAAATGTGAATAACAGGAAAAAGAAATGAAAAAAAGAAATAACCTAAAATTTTAAAATATTAAAAATAACAGTTCGTTAAGAATAATGAAAATAAATAATAATAAATCTTTGCTAAATACTAATTATAAAATATAAAAAAAACTAGAAAAATTAATTAAATAATTAGACAGCAATTAATTTATTTTTAGAGAATTTTAAGAAAAAAAATTAATTTTAAAATAATTCCCGAACGAAAGCGAATAGCTTGTACGTCACAAGAACATGTTTTATGGAAATGCAATTTTAAAAATCGAATAAATATTAGGAAATACATAGAGTTAAAAGATTCAGTTCAGATTTTCGTAAAATTTAATGCATAAAATCCCTAATTTAATATGGAAAATTCGCCGTAGTTATTATCATCATGAAATAATAAATATTTATTAATAAATATATAGCAAAAAAATTTTTCAATAAATGACTTAAGGTAGTCAACAGAAAACAAGGCGAGAAATAAATTAAAAACTGTAAAATATACATAAAATTATAAATTATATAAAATTTTTTAATGAAAAATTTTTCATTTTCAATAAAAGAAGATTCATTTATATGACTCTTTTTAAAAAGCAGAAATAATAAACGAGAAATTCTTACTCACATATAATTAAATAGGCTTTGATAATTGAAATAATTTATAAATTTTTGATTTTAATAAATTTAAATTATTCACTTTAATGAATATTAATAATGAAAATCAACAAATAAATAAAAATCACTAGAAAAATACTTTTTTTTTTCAAAACAATTCAAAAATTCTAAATGCAATAATATCCAATTTGACGGAATCTCTCCAATATAATAAATTTTAATGAAACTCACTTATAAAATTTCTGCTTCAACTACATGGTGATTGCACTCGAATGAGCACCTCTTTGAGTGCTCTGATGGAATTTTATTAAAATTCAAATTCTCTTCTTAATTAATTAGTATTAAATATTCAGTCGATTATTTCTATGTTTTTAACAGTTAAATTTTATCTTTACTTCGTTTTTAATCACTCTCCCCCAAAAAATAAAAATTCGAAAAGAATAGGAGGTAAATTAACTTAAATTAACTTAGCAATTTAAGTCAATTGTACCGTTTTTCCGTATTATTTTTTGTAACTTTAAAATTTTAATATAGATATTTCCAATTTATGCTTTATTGTTTACAGAAATTTTTATAATTTTAAGGTCAGGTTTATTTTTCGCATAATTTTTACAACATATATTATTTAAATTTGCTAGCATAAATTAATTTGAGATACCAAAAGTTTAAATTTATTTTTATTATATAATTTTGATTTTGTTTTTTGAAAATAAAAAAATAGAAATCTATTTATTTTTAATATTATATAAACTATCTCAGTTCAACGCTTGAATTCACACAAAAATGATTTAATTAGAAACAAATAGGCAAGAAAAATTAATAATGCTTTTTGAATAAATATTTCATAAAAAATAAATATTTTATTACCAAAATAAATCTTTACATGTAATATACAGTTACAGCCAAATTTTTTAAAATTATTTTTGAAAAAAATATTTTTAAAAATTATTTTAAAATGAATGAGATAATTTCAAATTTCTTTATTCTGTAATTTTGACAAGAAAAAATTATTTAAAAAATGTAAAATTATAAATTAAATGATTTAAATAAATTTAACATCAATTTTAATGATTTTAATTTATATCTATATTTTCATTTTCAATAATATATACACAAGTGAAATTAACACTATTAAAATTTAGATTGAAAAAAATAATTCATTGAAAATTAAAAAGCAATATTTAGTTAAATAATAAATTTAAGGCAAAAATTTATTAATTCATCAATCAATCTATCAAGTAAAAATAAATTAAAAATTAATTTATTTAAAAAATATTCTTTATTATTTTTTTAACTAAATTTTCTAATCAAATTCAAATTTATATTTACTAAAGGATTAATTAAATAAAACTTTAAACTTTGTTTATTAAAAATTAGTAAAATGCTATGGGGAATCGACATCATCTATGAATATAAGACGAGCCAACAAGATTGAAAATATTCAAGAAAATTAATTACGACGCTAAAATATAAAGTAAGAAAATTAAAAATAATAAAATTTTTAAGTAACAAAAATAAAATCGTAATTAAATTAAATGCAATTATTTAATAATTGAGTTGATAAATTAATTATAAAAAGTTAAGCTGTAAAAATAAAAATAAAATATGATATCTCAGAAAACTTCAACAAAAAGAAAGCCTTAAACATCAATAAATTTTCTATTTTTAAATTTACGAAAATATTGATATAAAAAATCGAAAAAAAAATTGCGCACGATTCAAAACAATAAAAATTCTATGAAAATAATAAAATGAAAAACCATTTTGTTAATAAAAAAAAAGCATTAAATATAAATGTATCTTATCAACAATAAAAAAAAATATTTTAACCTAGATTAATAAGAATGTTGAGTTGTTGGTTCGTTTTAAATGGTTTATGTTGGCCGTTTCGTCGAATTATTTTTTATTGAATTTTAGAACCTATAAAATTTGATTTAAAATTAGATATGTTGAAAATAAGACCAAAAAGAATTTTATGATAAAGGTTCTTTATCCAATTTAGCAATTTTATTTTTACTTTTATAAGTGTTATTCATTTTTAAAATTATTAACTTTTTTATGAACATAAAAATAGAGTTATGCTCAAATTTTGTATAATTATTTGTAATAAGCATTGAATTTCATTTTTATTTATCATTTCTTTTATAAATTATTCATTACATAAATGTTGAAAAGGATTAAACTATTTATTTAATAATTTAATTAAATTTTAAGTTAATTATAATTGATTTTGCTAGCTGTATTATTTTTTCAATATAATACTACTTAATGTTTCAAATTTATTCTTCTCAAACAAATATATTTTGCCTAAAAACATTGATTTTTAAATAATTTCTCATATTTGATTAAATTTACAAATTTAATTAGCCCATACCATTACATGGAAAATTCTTTTTTTTTAATAATATTTCGATAGTTTAAGTAAGAATTTATAAAAGTAATTTATTATGAATGCTTGACCCATTTTATTTTTTTAATATATTGTATTAATTTAAGGATAAATAATAATTAATCCATTAGCAAATACTTTATATTAGATTTTTATTTTTATGCATATAATTTCCTTTTGCAGTTTTATTCAAAATTTTTTGGCGCACATTAAAAAGAAAAATAACCTCAAAAAGATGATAGATTTAAATATCACAATTTGCAGCTTTTGCTTAGATCGACCTTTAAAATTTATTTAAAATATAAATTATTTAAAGTTTATTATTTGAATTTAGCATTTTTACATGAAATTTTTATTCAAATTTTTCTGCTTAAAACTTGCTGATATTAATTGATTTATTTCAATAAAAGGTTTTTTATTTTTTTTATTTTATGTGACATTTTTTCGTGCTGAAAATGATGGCGCTAAAAATTAAGTTGACATATTTTAAAATAAACCATGAAGAGCTGCTGGAAATTTGGATAAAATTTGATTCTAAATTTCCCTAAGGAGTTATATTTGCGAATTTTTGTGTAAAATTTTATAAGAAATAAAAATTATTTTACTATAGCTGAATTTTAAAATTATTAATGATATGTGCATAATAAATATCCGAAGAAATTTATATATTATTTGTGCTGAATAAAAATAGCTTTTGACGATAATTATGTTCTAAGTTTTATTGAATTTCTCTAAGCATGCTCTGGCGGATTATAAAATGCGCTTGCGGAAAATGCACAAGCACCACATTTTTTAAAATTAAATTAACGAATGTAATTTTGTTTTTCATTAAAAATCGGTTTAATTTTATTTGCTGATTAATTTTTTTTAGTAAATTAAATTTAAGAAATTTTATTAAATTAAAACGTTGCTTGGAAGAAGATCACTGAGTGTGAGTGTCTTGCCGGTCAACATTTTTCATTGATTTTAAATCCATGCCGTTTCTGTGCTCTGAAAAGGTAAAAAGCAATTAACAAAATAATAATGACGAGGGATGGGAATTAAATTGACTTTTCTTCTGATAACTCGAAGGACATCATTGTAAATGCACCTTTTTTGAAACTCTATTGAAATTAATCGTTTTATAATCTAAATTTTCTTACTTGAAAAAAATTCCAGTCAAATTATGTTTCTTATCTCGATCTGAATATTTTTCAACTAAATTTTGCCATAAGAGCATTAAATTTTTCCATGCATTATTTCTCTGAAAATTGGATTATTGTCCTGTAGAGAAAATCACTCTCTTACTTAACAAAAATAATTATTTATAATATATATTCGTATTAAATAGAATAGGTAAATAAATTATTCATAATTGAACAAAATAAATTTACTACAATAAGCATAATTTATTTATATAAGATACCAAATGAATAAATTAAAAGAATAAATACAAATTTCAAATAAAAGGGTTTATTAATCCAGTCTACTCGATGTTGCAAAAATTCAATTGCCTTACCTATTTATAGTTATTTGATCTCACTATGAAATAAAATATCTTTATTATTTTTTAATTTAATAAAATTTCTTAAATTTAATTTAATAATCTTATTTATATTTATAGAAACTTATGGTGCTCAAAAAATTCAAATTTTAGATATAATTTTTTGAATTTTTATTTTTTCATTTTTTGGTTTTGTGAAAGAAATACATAAATAATGAATGAGAAAATATTCGGCCAAAAAAATAAATTAAAAATAATTATTAACAAAATAAAAAATAATTCTAAGATTTTTTTTGTTTTATGTATAAAATATTCAGTTTAATAAGAATTAAATGAAGAAAATAAATTTAAAATCGTAAAAACATTTGAAAAAATAAATATGTATATTTTGTTTATTAAGAAATTTAAAATAACAATAATACAGAAAAATAAATAAGTTTATTCATGACATCATTAAATCAACTATTGTTGCCAGGACGTGAGAATTTATTATAAAGAAGGTAATTTTAAAACAATGTAAAATTTGTTAAATAAGAATTTAAAAAATTAAACTAAAATTAATTTGACTTTGTTGATGTGATTATTTTCATCATATAATTTTACATAAATATTTAAAACTCTATCAATGAAATTAATTCTATATTAGCAAATAATAGTTTGACGAAAAAATAGGTAAAATATTAAGTTAGGATTTCAAAAGAATATTGAATAATAATGAAAACAAAACCATAAAATGAAACATATATAAATTAGTCCTTAATTCTCATTTGATCTTTTTGTGCAAAATCTGTTACTGAACAGCACAAAAAATCCAATGTTTAAAAACAGGCTTAAAAGAATTTTTTAATTAATAAAAAATGATTCAAAATAAATGATTAAAAATACTATTTAATTTTTAATAATTTTAGTTAATTTATTTCATTAATTATTTTCTTCGACTAAAATTTCAATTAATAATACTCATTGTTAAAAAAGGTTTTGTTAGTTAATAAATATTTTTAAGATTATTTAACTAAATTTTATTTCAACTATTATCATAAAAAACAGCGTTGTACATTCAAATTTGAATTAAATTATAATTAACTCAATCTTTTTAATTTTTTAAATTTTTTTACATTGCACTTGAAATAAATTTGTTTTTCATTTTTGCATTACTAAGTATAAAAGTCTTACAATATTTGAATAAATCAAAATAAATTAAATTGCCGAGCCTAGAAATGTCCGAAAAAATAAGAAAACGATTAAATAAAAAAATCGTTCTCAACAGAGGAAATCTTTGATATTTATGTAACTGTGCCACAGCACTTATAAATACTGCAATTAAGATACTAAAGAATTGTTTATAATTTAACAAAATACTACCCATAATTGAGGACACTTTATTTTTAATTTTCCTTTAAGTGTTGTATTGTTAAATTATTTTTGTTTAAATTAATTTTTTTAAATCAATTCAAAGGCGCTGGCAGAACTTTTTACAGATATTTAATTAAAAAAAACGCAAACACTTTAAAGATAGTTTCATTATTAATAAAAATAATTCATTATCTATGTATTTTTAAACTAATAAAGATGCCTGAAAAAATCATTTTAAGAAAAATATAGTAATAAAAACACAAATAATTATGAGAAGATTTAACGGCTGCAATGCCAAACATATGAAGATAAACAAACAGCCTGATTTTAAGCCATGGGAGAAGCACATAAGTTTAATAATGTATAAATAATATCTTATTAAATAATTTGTAAAATATTAAAAAAAAAATTTTTAAATTATAATAAAAAAATTAATTAATTTTATATAATTAAAATAAACTCTAATTAAATGGAATATATTAAATAATCATTTTTCTCCAGTGAAGGTGAATTTGTAATTTTTTCAAAAAACAACCTGGTTATTTTTTAAAAATTTTGTAAATTCTTTGTTTGAGTCCTTTACAATTTTCGAGTTCCGAAAAATATTCAATAAAATTTTGTTTTGATTTTTATAAAGGAATTTAATTTTTAACTAACAAATCAGCTGTGTACATATATTCAGAATTATTAATGAGGTTTGGCTTGTAAACTTTGTAGTTTTAGTGAGTTCCCAAATTTATTTACTTATTATCAAAAGGTTTCAAAAAAAGCGCAACAAAATTAATAAAATTAATTTTTTACCAAAACGTCTTTTATTTTAATTAAGAGGATGTTTCCTATTTAATAAAAATTCTTCGAAAAATATAATCACTTTTAAAATATCTCTATTTGGAATTCGGAACCGAGAAATGAATTTAAACAGTTTTATAACTTTTTAACTTGTTGACCAACCAACAATCCTGATATCATTCGAAAGCCTTTCAAATGCTTTATTAGCCGACGAATAATTACAGTTTATAATTTTATACAAGAAAGTTTTTTATTCATTATTGTTTTTCCATTTCTTATAATCTTTTAAATAAATAAAATCGGTGTTTTTTATCCTGTTGATAATTAACTATTTAATGATTTATTATTCCACAACACTAATTTATTTATTTAATTTTTTACCGATCCGCATAAATTAATTTAAATTATTAGTAGGGTTTAAAAAAGAAAAGATAGAAAATTCAAATATTCAAATTTATTGAACAAATAATATTAATTATGACCACGTACACAAGCGAGTTTATTATGAATCCTTCAAAAATAATAATATTTGACAATTAATCTCTTTTGGTTTGTGTAACAGGCATAAATAATAATTTCCCCTTTCTTCAATAAAAAGTTAATTATTAGTTTTTTTAAAATGAGTGAAGTTATTGTTTTTTTTTTGTGTTTTTTTACTGATATAATATTGAATATTTCAATTTTTCTACCTTTATTACAAATTAATTCTCACGAGCCGGTAATGAGCTTCTGCAGTTAATTTTTATAATGTCAGTGCATCAATAAATAACTTACAAATATTTTGCAACAGAAACATTGAATAAAATTTTTTATTGCTTCATTCACATTAAGTGAGACTCGGTTATCTGTAAAAATTTGCCTTTTTACAAAACGTCCATAATGGTACTTTTACGAAAACGTCATTGATAGAGCCTAATATTTAAAAAAAGTAAAGATCGAGATTGAGATTGGGAAAATAGGCGAGATAGAATACCGTGATAAAAAATCCCAATTTATCGGAATAATGAACTCCGACCTCAATTCTATAAAAATTTCTTTTAGCATTTCAAAATGTTCTAATTTAATATATTTCTGAATATAATAACAATTATAAATAATTAATTAATTTAATTAAAATTTACCAAAATTTCTTCTCAACAATTGAAATTTATAGTTAGTTTTGTAAAAAAAATCGATGGTTATTTAAGTTCCTATTTGAAAATTATTATTTTTATTTTTTGCTTTTTCATTATTTGGTAGCATTTTTTAATCTTTTTTTTCAATTAGCTTTCTCTATTTGCATAACAAATATTTATTCGTTTAAATTAATTTCTTTTAATTTTATTTCTATGTTCCCAATTTCATGTCAATCAGTGGTCATACTTGACTATAATTAAAGGTAATTAAATTTAAAACGCAAAATCAAGCATTACGACCTTTTCTGATATAAAATTATATAAAAAGCACAATATCATAGTTTTTTTTTATCATTTTCAACATATTTATGAATAATAAATTTTTCTAAAATTTTGAGTTTTTTAGTCAATACGGAATAAAAATATTTTAATTTTTAAAAAAACTAAGCATTAAATTTTATTGATTAAACGCAGATTAATTGAAAACTATTCATTGCAAATCCATATGTAATTCAATTCTTCGGTGTTAAAAAATTTTCAATATGGAAATGGAGAAGTTATCGTAGTTTTTTGATTTAGAAAAATTTGCAAAGGTGACAATTTTTATTTGAACAAAAAAATTCTTTTTTTTTTTTGTTATAATAATACATTAAAGATAGAATGAATTATAAAGCCAAAAATAAAATATAAACAAAATAAATTAAAAACTAAATAAAAATTAATTTCCCTATGTTTTATCTAAGTATTTAAATTCGAAGCGAGAACTTAAAAGCAAGTTTTGAAAAATGAAACCCATCGTCAACAAGAGATTCAAAATGATCTTTTGTATTAACATTTAATAATGCTTATTTAAAAATTTATAATATATGGATAAGAAGTCGAAGTAAAAAATTCTTCATTTTTTAAATAATTATTTTTTGTTTTTTAAATCTATTTAAATTTAGTTCATTTTATTTTTGAAAATTAGTATTGTAACATTATATTGTTTCATTTTCGAATTAATAATTAAACAGTAAATAAATTACTCTTATTGATCATATTTATTGAGTAGTAATTTTATATTGCGATTAGGAAAATTTTTCATTAATATTCATAAAATTTGGTCTTTTTTTAATTATATTTATTACATTTAGACTTCTTGGCGAGAGTGGGTTGGGTCTCCCTCCGTTCATTGTCTAAGCTTTGTTAATTTTTCATTAAATAGTAAATTAAAACAAGTTTTTACACTTATTAATAATATAATATAATTTAAATAAGAATAAAAATATAAATTTGTTTTATTTTTTATTTTTTTTTAATTGTCTTTTTTGTTTTTATTATATTACGATTTTATTTAAATTACGATTTGATGTTGAAATAATAATTTGATTAAAATTCGTCAATGAATATATGATCTTTAAATCAAGCGTCAAAAATTAAATCTTATAAATGAAATAATATTAGCGTTAATTTAATTAAATTAATTTTATTTTTATAAAAATATCCATGCTAATTTCACATTGCTTCAAGTTCATTTGCTGCTCCTTTTTATGCAATATTAATTCTATAGAAAAGAATTAAATAATGCCAAGTTTATTTAAACTCAATTTAATTTTCAATATTTAAATATTTGGTTAAAGTAAAACGAAAGTGTATTTTCACTTATATCATAAATTAATTGTTTGTTTTTTCTATTATATTTTATTTTAAAATTATGACATTTTAATAGTAGACATATTTTCTTGAAAAATGTTCAATTTTGAATTTAATGCCTTATGCCATTTTCAGATACGAAAACCCAAAATTTTATTGTTTTCGGTATAAGCTATCATATATAATTTTTGTCCATATTAAATTGTCCATTTATTTTTAATTTTTTTTTCTTAGTAAGTTTATAAAAAATTATTCATTTAATTTTTCATTATTTTTTGATATTGGAATGTGTATTATTTCATTTTAAAATATATTATTGTAAGAAAATATATTTATTAATCAATTTTCCTTTAAGTTTCCGTTTGCGGCTTTAAGCGGATACGTCCATTTAGGAAAACTCTAAGAAATTTAATTACAAGTTTCGCGCCAGAATCTCGATTCTCGTATCGCTTCTTGTGGTCATTTCTCGGTCTCGGTTCTCGGTTTTAGTAATTTTTAAATAAAAAATATATAAATTGTAAACATTTTAACTTAATACATTTGGATCATAAATTTTTTTAGTCAAATTTTAAAGTTTCTAAAATAAAAATAAAAAACCATGAGGTAATTAAAAAACTATTTCAATTAATCTGGTGTTGAATTTAAATTTGAATATTTTATATCTATCAATTGAGTAAATATAAGAATTATATTTTCAGTCTTTTTAATTTTATCTTCACAATTTATATAGTTGAATTTATTTTTAAATGTTTTATTCAACATTTTTATATTAATTTTTTATATTTTGGTGTATTTATTTAAACCTTTAATGTTTTTTATTCTTCATTTATTTGAAACATAATAAAAATATAACAAGCTTTATTCAAAATGCATTATTTGAATTTTATCTAAAATAATAATTAAAAAATAAGTACTTGCCGAACTCAAAACACTTGAATGCTTATTTTTGGTCAATGATTAAAATTATATGAAATTATTTATTTATTATTTAACTATTAAAATATTCTGATATATATTCTGTTTTTCTATTTATTACTTTTGGTATTTATAAAAAAAAAACTTTTTTAATAGATTTTATTATAAACAATAAAATTGGAAAAGAAAAATTTATTAGTAACTTTAATAATGCTGTTCAAAAAATTTTAAAAAATGATTAATTTAATTCTAAAGTGAAAGACAAAATTATTTTAATTAACAAAAACAAAATAAGAATTAAAAATAAAAGCATTATTAGAAATGATAAATTAAAGCTCATTTTAAAAATTCTTATTTTTATTAATTAAAAATTATTATAATTTATCACATCTTCAGAATTTGGTTAATTTTTTAATTCAATAAAGATATTTTTTAAATATGAAATTTTTTTTATTAATATTTATATTAAAAAAATATAATTAAAAGTAATTATTAGTGTTGTACAAAGAGTTTTTTATAATTATTTTTGAAATTAAATTAATTTTAATATTTTTGCAATTTTTTTTTATAAACATTTCTTTTTGGTGAAATTATTTAGTATTTACTTTTCAATTTAATTTAATAAATCACATTTTATTGAGTTGATGGAATCTGGCTTTGGTTGATTGTTGTTTAATTTCTAAGTAATATTAGTGTATTCAATTTAGAAATTTTCTAATAAAAAAAATCTTGTAGGCCATAATTTTATGAGATAAAATAGTGAAATGCCTATAATAAAATAAAAGCTAATTATAAAAAAAATATATTTTTTTTATTCTTCCCGCTTCTTTTCGGGAACAATTGACATAGAGTATCGGGCCACTTTTTATAAAGGGAAAGAATTCTTATTTAATTTTTTGTTCATTGTAATTATGGATTATTAATTAAATTTATTCTTTATTTTTTACAAAAATAAATTCTTAAAATATTATTTTTAGAGTTAGGCATAATCAAATGCACTGTGAAAAAGGACATATTGTCAGGTTTATAAGAATCATTTCAAAGTTTATATAAAATTACATATTTTCTTTAATAATTTTCATATAAAAGACGCTTTTTTTTCGTCGATAATATATTTTTAATTTATTTAAATAAGTATATGATTTTTAAATATTTTTATAAAAGTATTTTATCATGGATTAGCTGAACAAAATTAAATTATAAAATTATTAAATATTATAGATTGTTTTCATTTAATTTCCATCATACTTATACATGGTAAGTGTTGTCTGTGTGATGGTATGGTGTCGGGTATTCAATTCGTTTGATTCTTGTGACAAAAAACTAATTTGCGCAATTTCTTTACATTTAACACTTCATATAATTTCCTTGTCTAATTAATGCTGCATTATTTCATTTGAATAAGCATTTTGATTCATCAATTTAAAAGGATATAGTTAATTTTGAGAAAATTTTTTTATCTATTATTTCTATATTATATATCTTATATTATTATTGTGTTATTTTCATTTTTTTGGTTATGATGAAATTCTTTGTATAACAAAAACATTAATATAAATTTTAAAATTTATTTCCTACCAAATTTAAGAACATTTTTAGAATAAAAATTTTAACATAATTTAATCTTCTTAATATTTATTTGTTATGCAATTTCTTTTATTATATATTTAATTGTACTTTTATTTTTGTAAAAAATTATTAGCAATTATTGATATTAACCATATTTCTCATACGGACGATGTAAATTTTCACTACTTTCATAGCGTTACGTCATTTTTACTTTTTTAAAATATTTTGTAGTTTTTACTTTAGGCATTTTTCCTTGATAAGTAATTGCCTTTATTGATTAATAACTTTAATTAAGATCATCGCTGATCAATCAATATACGTTTGAAAAAAGAAATAATATTCAAATTTTCAGGTAATATTCTCTTTTTTTCATTATTTGGCGTCGCATATTTTTAACTTGTAAAATCATTACATTGTTTATTGTGTGATTAATGTAAATATTTGGTTAAATATTGTCAATTAAATATTTAATTTTCTAAAATCATTTTCATTAGACCAATTTTATGTGCACTTTTGACATTTTCATTTGTCTGATTTCATTTTACTGAATTATATACTGAATTTTTCATTTAGATTTTTTGAAAATTTTTGTATTAATAAACATTTTAAGTTTTTTTCCTATCCGTTTTTTGCCTAGTTTTGTATTTTTTTCATTGTTTTTTTTAAGAATGTATTCAATGGTATTTTTGTGTCCTTCAATTTTTTACTTAATTTATTATTGTAATTTTTCTTTTTTAATAATTTATTACTTATAAAAAGGAAATTATATGAATTCTTTTTTAAATTTGATGTTTAAATTTTCCTTTAAATTTGAATTATTTTTTAAAATTTGAATAAAAAATACCAACAACAAATTATTTTTGTAATTGAGCCAAATAAAATAATAATAGTAAAATAATAATAATATTAATATAGGTTCTAAACTTATTTGTTAATTATTTGGAATCAAGAATAACTTAACATTTAGGGCTTCTCATTAATTTCTTGAATAAATGAAATAAAAGTACTATTTTAAATTAATTAAATAATGTTTAGGTTGTTTTTGATTAAAAATAAATAAAACAAAATTATTTACCATTTTGAACCGTTTTTTAGTTGAAGAATAATGTTTTAATATTTAAATGTTCATAAAAATTTCTATCACTGTTTTCATTCACTTTTTTTATAAAGATAACATATGATTTATGATAAATATAAATTCTTTTATTTTTGTAAAGATTCATTAATAAAAATAAAATTAAATTTTGCATTATTTGGATGAGTAATTTTCTTTTATGCAAGTAATATTTATTTACTTTATTGGGAATGGCATTAAATTAATTATTTTTTTTATAAAATATTTATGTTAACATATTAAATATAAATTTTGGTGTTATAATATTTAAAATATCTCATGACGAATAATTGTTGTTTGTAGTCCGTGATGTCAACAGATTCGTAGGATATAAATGTTGAGTCTTATTTTAATTTTTAAAAAAATATTAACTTTTTTTTATTATTTATCAATTTTAGATTTTAATTTTTATCAAAATTAATAAAATTTTCTTGCAGTAGGTTATTTGATCGCCTTCATCTCTCGAATTTACCAAAATAATTTTGTTTATTCATATTTTACAATTTGAGTTTTCGTGTTTAGTTTTAGTATAAATATTATGTTGCTAAAAGCTTATATAAAATTCACTATCCTCAAATATTATCTTACCAGATCAACTTTTTTTAGTCGATTAAATATATTTTTGCATATATTTGAATAATTTTTGAATTTTAGTATTAACCTTGTCCCAGTGTGATTAATGTTGTCTGAATATTAATTTCTAATAATGTATCGAATTATTACGGCTTGTAAAAATTATCTTTTAACATAACATAGTAATATAGTTATTTTAATTTATTAATTTTAATGATGAATTAAAATAAATGCAATTTTTTAAATGATTCATTTATTGATTAATTAAGAAGTTACAATAATTCAGATTAGGAAAAATATAGAAAAAGTTAAAAAAATATCAATATTAAGTCCAACAAAGTTAACCTACATGTGCATAAATGCCCGAATATTATTTAATTCTGATTTATGAATGATCTTAAATTCTTTAAAATATTTTTAATTGATATAATAAATTTAAATATTTTAAAAATGCTCGCCGACTTTGAGAATTAACAAACTTTAATTTTTTTTTTAATTTTTTTCTTGTTTTAATTCGGTAATTCGTAACTTTTACGCATCCTAATTAGAGTTAATTATTTTGAAAAATTGAATATAAATACTTTTATATTGATTTTCTGTGAGCATTATATATCAAACGAAAAAAGAAGATGGTTAATATATATTTTTTAAACAATTTTTAGATAATACATTTCCGGGTTTTTTTGAAGCAAAACGAAGTGCCAAAAAAAGAACATAAAATAAAACAAGTAAAATGAAAGTAAAATAAACAATTTTATGCATTTTAAATTATTATTTTTAGATAAAAAATTATCTTATTTCCTTTTAAATAACCAGAAGTTTTGCTATGTTTAATTGTAATTATTTTTATTCATTTCATCTAAAATTTTCATAAAGATTAGTTTAGCGATATCAAGCTTAAATGTTTGCTATTTAATTAATATATCATTTGAAATCTCTTGTAAAATGGCCTGAAATTTTCAAGTTTCGCTTCGAATTTGAATACTTTGATAAAACAAAAATGATTTATTATTTATATTATTTAAATAAGAGAAAATGGATTCAAATTCGTTGAAATTTTGAACTCTTGCTTCGAAAATTATAATGTTAATAAGAAGAATACACCGAAATTAGGTAAATATATTTTTTCTTTTTTTAATATAAGTTTCTAATTATTTGGAGAATTTTAATTAATATATTACAAAAATTGCAGGTTAAAATCCGGGCGGTGTAAATGAATTTAAGGATTTTTGAGGTTATTTTTTCACGTAATAAATATTTAAAACATCATTAGTGAAAATGAAAAAAGAATTTAATGAAAGCAGAACCAACACATCACAACACTACCTATAGTTTTTACCACAAAACCACAACTCACTTCCGTAAAATAATTTTTTTTTTTTTTTTACTAAAATCAGCAAAAATTCAGATTTATTCATTATAAAATAAAAGTGATTTTATTACAATACTTTTTGTGAATAATATTAATACCTTTATAAAATTTTTTTGAAATAAAGTGATTTTTTAACATTATATGATTTTAATTTTGCCTTTTAAACAGAGATTATTAAGAAAATTCACTAAAAAATTCATGAAGGCGACAATGAGAAACACCTCAACTTTAAATCAAAAATAAATCCTTTAAATAAAAATTTTAAATGAAATAAAATCAATTAATTAAAGTCATAATAATTAAATGATTATTAGTTAATGTTCGAAATTTTAATATAAAAAAATTTTCTTTACATATTTAGGTAACTAAATTCAAAAATCAATTCCTTTTTTGATGTTTGTAAATTGCCTGCATTAGATAATAATAAAACAATATTATTTAACAGTTTGGTTTATTAAAATATAATATTAAATTTTGTATAAATGTTTGTTATCTTATCTTAATTAAAATATTTTGCATCACATTATTATATATCATTTTATAAATGAATAAGTCGTGCTTGAATATTCCTTAAATACACCAAGGAGTAAAATTTAATTGCTTTATAATTTAAAAATAAGAGAATCCGATTTATTACAGACTTGCATATGTATTTATCCATCACTAATATGTTTTTAATAAACCTTTTGGTTTTCTAATGATTTTAGTATGTTAAATATTTTAATAGTGGTTGGAATATTAAAGTTATATCATAATGTTGTCAACAATTTATAAGGCTTAAATATGACTCATAATTTTCTTAACAAAATGTGCAAATGATTAACAAAAATATGATTAGATTGTTTAATTAAAATGATAATTTTTTATTTAACATTCATGTTCTTTTTTTACAATATTATAAAACAAGAATTGTTTAAAATAAATATAATATCAAACTAATTTTATTATAATGAATTTAACCTAATTTATTTTATTATGTTAATTCTTGTTCCAATTACTTATTTATTTTCTTCCTGAATATTTAATTATTAAAAATTTTGCGTTTATATTTTAAAAATTTTTTGTAAATTTTGATTCTAAAAAAGTGATAAATGATTTTTTTAAGATTTATTCAACTTCTAACGCAACTGATTGGCATTTTAAATTATATAAATAAAACAAAAAGTAAGTAATAGTGGCTATTTCATATGCTCAAGAATTAAAATAATTATGCCTTATCAAAAAAAAAAATAAATAATAATAATAATGAAGTAAGAAAATTAATAAATTCAACTAATCCAATAAAACAAATAAAAAATTAAATGAAATTTACCCAATGTGCTTAAACTCAAAAGAGGCCAAAATATTGTCTAAATTTGAAATTAGTGACATTTTAATAAATTCACATAATAAACAAACTTAATAAAATTTAAATAATGGAAAATAGTCAATAAAAAAATATTAGCATCAATTATAGATTAAATTTTTATTTTATATCTTCTATGTCAATATATATATATTATATAATTAAAAATAAATAAATAAACATTTTTACGATTTATATATATGTAGATAAATACACCAAAAAATGACTAAAAATTTAAAACTTTTTTCAAAACCTGTTCGTTGAAAAGGTATAAAAAGTTGTTAAAATAAAATAAAGGTTAATTATACATAAAATAACTAAGAAAATTTTATTTCAATTTATTTATTAATTGAATTTAAAAAAGCATACAAATCCAAAAAACAAGTATAGGTAACAAAGCAGGAACATAGTGTCACGAGACATCTGCCAACGAGTTTAATAATGGAAGAATATACAACCTCAAATGGAAAAATAGGAAGTTAAAGGCAATTGTA
The DNA here is from genome assembly GCA_023374025.1 of Heterodera schachtii. Taxonomy (NCBI): domain Eukaryota; kingdom Metazoa; phylum Nematoda; class Chromadorea; order Rhabditida; family Heteroderidae; genus Heterodera; species Heterodera schachtii. The sequence goes on from SIJG01000021.1 coordinate 1,310,602, forward strand.
TAGTTTTAAATATAAATTGAATTCTTTTATTTTTTAGCAAATCGAATAGAAAAATATAGAAAATAATTAAAAGCTTTGAAATAAAAAAAATAAAAGGTATTGAAAATATTATGTTATCATATAAATAATTTTATTTCAAGAAATATTTACATAATTTTTTTGATTTTGAGCTCATTTCATGCTCTTGGATAAAATAACGACAAATTCAGTTTAAATTTTCTAAGATTATTAAATACATTTAACATCATTACAACGCAATTTTATTTTAAATTATTTTAAAATATGTAATCGATAAAAGTGACGTTGTCAATCATCATGATAATAAAGCAGATGGAATGAAAATATAATTAATAAATATTAACCAAAAAATATTATTTAAAAAACCGTTTGCAACATGCTCAGAAATTAGGACCCTAATATTGAAAAAACGACAAAAATGGATTAAATTTAATAAAATGATGTAATTTAAACATAAAATTTTTATATAAATATTTAAATGAAATAAAATATTTTAACTAACGAGTTGCAACTTGCAAATTAAATGCTTTCTATTAATAAGTAATGCAATGAAAATTTACTAGTTGTTACTATGACTCAAAAATAAAATAAAGAATGCAAAATAACAATTTATTTTCATTGACAAAATCATTTACATATTTTTTGAGGATTTTTATTAATAATCCATTTTTAAATTTATAATTAATAATTAATTTTTTTTTTCTATTATGTGTCGTAAATTATTAGGTAAAAAAATATTGAATAATTATTTTATGTATTTTATGTTTTATTAATTTTTTCTTTTAATGTCGGAAAATTATTAAATAATGAAAATTCTTTTACAATATATTAATTACTGAAAATATTTCTTTTTACATTGGTGAAAGAGAAATTGGAAAATAATTTAAAATCTATATTTTAAATAAAAATAATTTGATGATTTTAAATAATGAATGTATAGAAATTATTGAATGTTTTAAAAAGAAATACAAAAAACAGTGCTAATGAAAAATATAAAAGGTAGTATACGCAGTATTATTATTTTTATTTCCAAATCATCATATAGAGAATATGTTAATATATTATTATTTTTGTGTTTGTCATAAAAACCAAACAGAATTTTTTAAAATCATTTAACCATTTATATTAATATTATAATGTTTATTTTATTTAATGAATATCAAACATTACATTCTTTCACAAAAGAACATTGTAAAACAGTGATTATATTGATCCAGCAATTTGTTGTTTTTATATTTAAGATTTTACCGTTAGCTTATTACAAATCGTTTTTATAATATCAAGCTAAATTAAAAAAGCCATTTATTTAATTTAAAGATGGTTTTTAATTTTAATTTTCGCTTTTCTTCTTTTTTGTTTTTTATCGATTTTGTCTTTATATAATTACATATCCAGGGACGGGATTTATTTATGCTAAAAACCGCCAAATATGTACATATGTATATATGTGTGCCAAAAAGACCCCAAATATGTGCTAAAATTACAAAAAGGCCAAAATATTACCAAAATTGAAATTGGTAATATTAGCAAAACATAATAAAATATAAATAATGGAAAATAGTCAATAAAAAATAATAGCAAAATTATTGATTAAATTTTTAGTTTATATCTTATATCGCAATATATATTTATTATATAATAAAAAAAGGTGAAAAAAAAAGAATCGCTAAATTATGCTGGTAAAATAAAAGCAATGTTAAGTATAATAAATTTAAAAAAAATTTTTTCAGTTTATTTATTAAATTGATTTTTTAAAAATTTGCTTTTCAACAAAAAATATTCATTTTTTATATTTATTTATTCGCACCCACTAAAAAATCATAATAAACTAAATTAGCAAATAACGTCAAATAAAAATCATTATTTTTATTTATCTATTAAAATTTTTTAATTATTTAAAGAATTCCATTAATAAATTTTAAATTTAATTAAATAAATTACTTTTCAAAAAAGACAAAAATAGACGAAAAAATTGAACAGTTGGATATATTTTAAATCCATTTTGGTAATTTATACTCAGAATTACAATATTATTAAATTGTCAATAATATTATTTCCTGAAAATTTCTTATATTTAAACAAAATTAAATTAATGAAATTATAACTACGAAAATATTATTTCTTTCTTTTAAGATAAAAATAAAAATATGATAATAATATAAATATAAATATAAAATTAAAATTTAATGATCATTTACAACTTTTTGAAGAATAAATTAATTTGGATCAATAAATTACAAATAACGATAAATGTAATAATATTACCTCTTTATTATTAAGAAATATTATCTAAAATAAACTTACAAGGAAAAAGTTCATTTAAACAATTAATTTATTTTTATATCATTTGTTACTTAATTATAGGCATATTTTAATTTGATAAAAGAATACATTTTCTGCAAATAAAAAAACTAAAAATACAAATGTTACGATTAGGGATTTAAAAATATTCTCAAATATATTAAAGAAAAAGAAAATGTGTAAGAAAAAAAGGCCAAAATATGAACCAAATATGTAAAAAAAAAAAAACAATGAAATTTGTACAAATATGTAAATAAAAATCCCAACTTTTGTTCGCAAACACAAAATAAAGAGTTTTCCTACTATTCATCAGAGCATGAAGAATCAAAAAAAAATTGACATTCATAGGTAAGATTAAATAAAATATTATTATTTTTTTAAATTTATAAACTAATCATGATGGACCAATTGGGATGAAAAAAATAAAATTATTAATTAAATAACGATTCCTAACAATAAACATAAAAAATAACATAATAATAAATCATTTAAATTATAATAATCTCTATAAAATTTGGTAAATTTAAAGATCATCAATAAAAATAAAATTAAAATATTTGCCAAATTAGCAAAATATATTATTATTTTTATATTTCAAAATACTAGGAAAACAAACAAATACAAATATTTTAAATTTGTAATTTTCAAATTAATTTATTTTGATTTATTTACAGTTGGTTTTATTTTGTTTCTTCATAATATTTTGCGTCGGTCATTTATTAATTCTGTTTTCATTATTAATAACAAAATATAAAAAAAACGGCAAAATTGAAAAAAAAAATTCAGTCCAAATTAAATTAATTGTTCTTAAGTGAATCATTTGTATTAAAAAACTAAAAATAATTTCTTGAAAGTTTTGAGGTTTAATAGAAATTTGACATATTATAAATTTTTTAATTGTGAAAAAACAGTTCAACAATCGCAAATGAAAACTCGGCGCAAAAATATTTGAAAAATAAATATTAATAAGAAAATTAAATTAAGTAAAAAGATTAGTTATTTTTGCTTAGTTGATTATTTTATTTTTATTTTTAAAGTAATTTACATTGAATAAAATTATTTTTTAAGATTCAAAACTTATTAAAATTCGTGTTTAAGAAGGAATAATGGTGAAAGAGAATGATAAATATGATCGAAATTTATTTATTTAAAATTTATAATTTAAATATATTTTTCAAAATTAAAATGTCTTTAAATAATTGCCTTTCCTGGAATTGTTGGAATCCGTTTTCAATCATCATATGAAAGATTGAGTTTAATATTTTAATCCTTTCATTAACATATCTTGTTCATTATTTGGTTTAATAATTCTGCGATAATTTTGCCTGGTCTGAATATTAGCTTAATATTAATAATGTCAAGAATACCTTTATATTTTTTATCTTTTATAAATCATTTAGTTTTGCATTGATGAACAATCATTTTATATTATCAATATAAAATAATCTCGCGTACGAGAAAATATTAAAGAAAACAAAAAATAAATATACTTGAAAAAATGAGTTAATTAATGCTAAAGTTTAAACCAAAATAAATGAAAAAATTGCTTTTAAAAATTAAAATCATTGAAGTGAAATATAAGTAAATATTTTTCACTATTTACTTGATTATTGTCGGTTTTTTTATGTATAAGATTAATAAATTATATAAACTATTAGTCTGTGATAAACCCAAATTTATTAAAAAAGAGTTAAATTAAACTAAAACATGAACCGAACAAACAAAAATATTAATTTAAATGCTGTTAATATATGATAAAACGAAAAAATATTTTTACTAACACAAATTATAATTTGGAAAATGCTTTTCACTATATTTGTTTTTTTTTGATCTTATATTTGCTATACTTTATAAATTCAAGAATTTTTTTTTTTAGTTGGATATTGTTTTTGTTATTTTTGGTAAGATATTTGTTTTACTTTATAAATTCTATGAATTTTTATATATTTTCAATTTATAAAATAAAATGATCCTTTTTATAATCCTATAAATTGAAAGATATAAAAATTATAATTTCATTAATTAAGGTTTGTTAAATTTGTACATAACTTCATTTAACTCTAAAAACTGATAAAAATGTATAATATTTGAATTTAAAAAGGTAAATTGAAACGAAATAATGTATATACACAGAAAAATTATTATTATTATTTTTGACACTCGAAATTAGTCTAAGTATTAAATTACCAATTTTTATAAAATCGATATTGATTTTAATTATTTATAAATAATTAAATGAAATTTAAAACCTAAAACATTTATTTTGTTTCAATTAATTATATAAATATATAAAAAGCCAAAAAAAAGGTAAAGGCTTGACAATATACAAGTAAAGCAAAATTATTATTTTTCAAGAACGCTTTTACAATATTTATTTATTTTTTCGTCTAAAATTTGCTTTGTTTTATATATTCTGACAATTTTTAGTGTATTTGGTATATTTTTAATTTGGAATTGTAATTTTGCTATAATATTTAATGAAAATTTCAAAAAAATTTATTATTCTCATGCCAAAGCAATGATCATTTAGTTTATCACATACATCAACGTTCATTAGTTTAGCAGAATCATGCACCATTTATATCCATTGTAATTACTCCAAAATGAATTAAAATAAAATCGCGAAATTTTGGCCAGACAATTAGCATAGATTAATGGCACTTCAATTTCAATGTTTATCAGTTTTATATACAAATTTTGGCTTTACTGATGTTAATATTAAATTATATAAAATAATTAAAAATTAAAAAATTAACTTAAATAAATATAAAATTATATGAAAAATTAAAAAAATTAACTTAAAAATTATTATTAAATTATATAAATAATAATAAAATTAAAAAATTAACTTAAAAATAAATATTAATTATAAAAAATAAAATGAAAATTTAAAAAATTAACTTAAATAGAAATGATGCAATAAAATAATAATTAAAATTTAGACTTATCAATTATAAATACTGAACAAGACTAATATTAGAATTTCTGCTCAGCATATCACAAAAAAGAAAAATAATAATGGCACAACTTCTTCTACCCAATCAAGGCAATGGCAATTCGAAAAGGGAAACGAAAATATATGAAAAAACAAAAATACAATATAATATTCATAAATGAGAATGGAGCACATTTATTATCTATTTTTGATGGAATAAAAAGAAAGCAAGGAATACGATCTTATATTTAGTTTAAGTTTTTCCTTACCGAAGCAAATTCAACTAATAATTATCTATAAATATTTAAACAAAATAAAAATTTGAAAAAGATAATTTATTAAAATATTCAATTTAAGAAAGTAAATAACATTAGTAACTATGTAAAAATTTAATTTATTTAATTCAATATTTCCATTAAAAAAATGTCCAACTAATTGTTAACTTCCCAAAAAGGCAGTATGCGAATTAATTTGGGTCTCACTGAATAAGTCAATTTCAAACTAATTATAATTCAAATAAAAGAGAAAATAAAAAGAAAAAAAGATAAAATAATTTCAATCTTCCAATATAATGTTTAAATCATTTAAAAAATTAAAATTAATAAAAAAATTCAATTTCAAGCAATTAACAAAATTAGTTATATTCTTATTGTCATATAAAAACTCGAACAAACTTATAATAGTAATATGTTGAAATAAAAATTAAAAAATTTAATCAGCCATATATTCTTAGATAAATAAATATTGAGAGAATCAATTTAAAAATAAAAAATTTAACTTGTTTAAATATTTTGATATTAGATTTAAAAATATTTAATAACAAAATGGTTTTACGATAATTAAATAAAATTTATTTAAATATAAATAAATGCTTTATTTTAAGGATTGCTCAGTTTTTTTTTTTTGATTTTTTAGTTTAAATTCATTTTTTACGAATTTTCGTTATTCATTTTAAATTAAAAAAATAAATCGATAATTATATTGTAAATTTAATATAATGAAATAATATAAATTGAATTTAGAAAAATGTTTACCAATAAATAAAAACAATTATAATTAATTTTTGAATAAAATATGATGTAAGCACAAAATTACTTATTTAAAAAGAATAAAATAACTATTCAAAAAATAATTTATTGTATAAAATTTATTTAAATTTGTTTCAAAAGACAATTAATCAGTAAATAATTTTTATTCGTATTTAAAATAATTTAAAAAATTATAATTAAGAATAAGTTACAAATAATTTTTAATTGCTTATACAATTCTTTAAAAAAATCTTATATAAAATGTATAAAGATTTTTGATATTTTGGGTATATTGGTATTGCAATATTTAACCAACTATTTAAATTAATCAATAGAACACATTAATTTTTATAATTTAATTTATATAAATAAATGTTAATTTAGGTTAAACCAATTAAAAATTTTTAAAAAATATGTCAGTATATAAATTAATTTTGTAACTTTAAAAATATCAATAAACATGTAATGATTTTACATGTTATCGCCAAATATTGAAAAATGAAAAATATAATCTGATAATTTGATTTCAAATGCATATTCATCAAAGGTAATTTAATTATATTTCAAAAAAGTATGGAAATAATCTTAAAAATAATAATTATTAAAATATAAATGTTTTAATTTAAACCTTAAGTACTCCAACAAAAAAATGATACCTTTGCAAGAATATTTAAAAACTTAAACACTATTTAGAATTAATTACTACATTAAAAAAATAAAGTTAAAAATAAAAAATCATTATTTGTAAAAAATCTTAGCACAAATTAATATAACTTTTGTTTTTGTTAATATGAAATAAATAATACATATTAGCCGATTGAGAGGATGTGGTTAAATAAGAATAAATTAAATTTAAAAACGAGCAAAATTAAGATTTTGAAAATAAACGGAAAAATGCATACTAACAATAATCAAGATATTAAAACATTTTCAATTTTAAAAATCTAGCTTATTTTTAAACTATTTACTGTTTTCAAATAATAAAAATGATATTAAAAGTGTTAAAAGTGAGTGAAAAGTGGTCAACAGTCAAACATAAGAATTAATTGTATAAAATAAATTTAATAATAATAAATGTATTTTTTTATTTTCATAAAGGTTTTTTTAAATAAGAGCAAAAAGTTAAAAATTATATTTTGAATAATAATGTGAAAATTTATTTAAAATGAAGACTGACAATAACACTGAATTATTTAAAGAAGCCCATAAAAGATCAAGAAATAAAAAGCTGAAAAAGGACGAATTAAAAAATGTAATAACATAAAGATCATAAAATTTTACTTAAATTTTCTATCGCAGAAAATTATTTAAATTTAGTAATTAATTTTTTTCGAAAATTATTATATTTGTTTCTTTAAATTTAATTTTACTCTCTATAATATCTTCAATTCAAAAAAAATAAAAAATATAAAAAAATAAAATTGTAATTATCAAAAATTAATAAAGAGAAAAAACATTAACAAGAACTATGTATCTTTTAAGAAGCCAACCGATACAATTTAAATAGTAAAATAAATTTTTTTTTATTAATAATTATAAAATTATGAATAATCAATGCTTCCAGGTTTTTTCTTGCAATTTATGAGAAGTAAATAAAAATTATATTTATAGAATTCATAAACTTATTCCCCGTGAATTAGACAAGGTCTTGGAAAAACCACTCACACTAAAGGTGTGTTAAATCAATATTTTTTAAAAATCTGAATCGGCCACATAATGCTTATTAAAAAGCATTAAATCGATCTAAACAAATATCTCATGACTAAATCAAATATTTTTTAACTATTTAATGTCCTCTAATCACATTAAAATAAATGTATTATATAGGTTTAATTAAAAAATCAAAATATCATTATAAATAAAAAAAACATTTTTTAAATTTTCATCTTTTATTTCCCAGACTTTTCCAGCAACGATGGTAGCACTTAAAAAATTAAATAATATATCTTCCAAGGCGACCATAAAACAATATATATACAATTATTTTATTAAAATATCACTAAATATTTAAAATTACAATTTATATAAGTAAAAAGAAGTCAATAAAAAACTCATTTTAAGAAATAACATTCGGCTTTTATATTAAAAATTTTAAACAGATGTTTAATAAAAAAGAAATTTTATGAATTTTATTCAACCTAATTTTATAACACAAAATAACAAAAAATGTTTATTCTTGTAAATTTTATTATTAATTGAATATTAATCATTAAAATTGAATGGGTAAATTGATTATTACATGGAATGGAGACTGCAAAATAAATAAATATTTATTTTTGGCTTTTAAAGGTATCATATTTTATTTTAAAGAATTAATTTCACTGGTCAAAGTGAGATGCTGGTCCTTAAGTGATTAAAGAAGAGTTGATCCCCAACACCGTTCGGGGAATTCGAACGTCGTCTGTTTCACTCTCTCGGGTGAGAGTGCTTTTTTTATTTTTAGAAAAAAAAAAGATTTTTTTCTATTTGACGACCAAGTTTTTGACCCCCCCCCAACATTTAAAAAATTTATTTAGCCTTATAGATAATTCTTGTCGGGGAATTTGATACCAGCTCCCCGACTTTTTTCCCAGATAGTAGGGGAAGAACCCTAGACAACTCTTGCTCTAGTGTTCAATTGGATAGTATTTAGAGAACCCAAAAATTTTCAGAAAGAAAACCGAAATTCCAACGCTAGCCCTTTCTTTTTTCTATCGAATACATTTTGTTCAGAAAAAAATTTGTTTTTTTTAACAAAGACCTTGTTGTTAAATATACATATGTTCCAAAGTGGGGAAAAGCACATTTTTTGACCCATGTTACACTTGGTCAAAATTGGCATTTCAAGTTTAAAATGTCTGTAAAACCGAACGGACTAATTTACGAACTGTTATTTGAAATAGTGAAAGTAAGTTTTGTTCATGATTAAGCACACATCATGGTCATATTTCTGATCAAAAGTCGTATTTTTTTAGCAATAAAAAATAAATAACAATTATTATAAATATTACATAGACAGTAAATGCCTAAATTTTTAATTCGATTAAAATATATTGTTTAAATATTTATAGAAAAATAAATAAAAGAAAAGTTAAAAAAATTGTTTTGATTGACTTGTAAATATTTTTTTAAATAACATTAATGCAAAGAAAAAAAGAATAGTATTGTCGTTAAAAACCGTGCATGACAGACCAGCAAAAAAGCACAATTCAAGTTATGAACGAAATTGAAAATAATATAGGGAAAATTAATATAAGGCGATAAATTTAAATATGCTTCGAGGTAATCTGAAAACCTCAAAAGGGCTTGAAAGCGGGGTAAATTCAGGAAAAAATTCCTAGGGGGCTGGAAAAAAATTTTCGTGGAAGACGAATATGGCGGACAGAAAGAGCACAAAATTTGCTACAAGATGCAAAAAACCGTGTGTCGCTGTGACTTCTGAACTCTGAGAATTTATATGTTTAATTTCGAACAGCAAAAAAGTACTGAAATCTTAAGAAATCAATGCATTTTACAATAGTTTTGATACTCAGAAATTAATCGTCCGGAGTCTCATCGTACAGAAGGCGTAGAGACATGCGGTTTTTTACAGTTTGTAGCAAATTTTGTGCTCTTTTCCGATTTTTTTGTGTGGCTCTTAATGTTTATGGGGGAGGAGATATGCTTGGTAAAAATTTAAACTCGATTCGTCTCCGGGAAATATATGAAGTGACAAAAAAATTCTTGAGTTTATAATTTTGGAACGGAGTATATTATATAAAAAAATATATATTTTAGTTGCATTAAAAAAATATCATTTTACTATTTTTTCATCTTTTTCAAATGAATATTAGTATATTATTTTTATTTATAGCATGCTTAAATTAAATAATTTATTTTATTATATTAAAATATTTAAAGAATTTTAAGCATTCATTTGTTAAATCAAAAAAAAACAAAAAAAAACATATTTAAACTACATGAACTCAAAGAATAAATAAATAAAATTTATATAATTAGCAATATAATTTGACTCAGCGTGAATACGGCAAGTCATTATCGTAATAATGGGAGGAGAGAAAACGAAAAAATTCAAAAAAAAAGAAAGCGAATAAAAATATATTTTAAAAACTTTTAAAAGTTTTTTTATACCCTTTCCATAATGGTATTTATTTTAACCCAAAAGTCAACAGTTAAAATTAACTTTTGTTCTATTATATGAATTTTTACTAATTTTTTAAAATTTATTAATAAACATTTGGTTCAATGAATAAAATTAAAAAATGTTTTTCATATGCCGTAAATTAAAATTAAATTTAATATATTTAAAAAAAGATTTTAAGGGGTTGTTAAATACGACCACAAATTAATTATGAAGTATTTGATATACAATTGAAGACACAGATCGTCACTTGGAATAAATAAATTAAGCATAATAAAGAAAATAATAAATTTAAATATTTAAAAATTATTCCTTAACATATTTAATGAACGACCCAAACACAAATTCTTATTAAGATAAATATACTAATGATGGTACATAAAACAACAAATAACATGCCCATGCAAAAAAAGAACAAGATCGAAATGAGCAACGAGAGGGGTAAATAAAATTAACAATAAGCATTTAAAGATTACAGAATATCTTCCAAAGATGAATAATAAAAATAAAACCATAATTAATGAACAGAACAACAAATTAAACCTTTAATTTTATTTAAATATACATAAGAAAATCAAAGAAAAATAATAATTAATAAGTATTCAAATTATTAAAATGTTAAAATATTTTTAAGAGACTTAAGCCTTACTATGAATAAGGCTGTTAAAATTAAATTAAATAACAAAAGAATACATTTAGAGGCTTGAATGATAAATAAAATATTAATTACATTAAGTAGATTTTTTGAAAACTTAATTATTTTATTCCAATATTTAAATTAAATCTACAATATAATAAATAAGTTAGAATGAATGTCAATTAAATCATTAAATTGAAAAAAACAACATTATTTATTATAATTTTCATACTAAATTTTAACAAAAAATATTGAAATAATAATAATTTAATTTTAATTAAAATTTTATGTTATTTAAACAAAGGAGGAAAATATTTAAATTTAATTATTTTAAAGCAAACTTTTTTAATTGAATATTATAAAAATTAAAAATTTTAAAATAAAACAATAATGCAATTTCGAGGCTCAACTTTCTTTAGGGTCTTTGTTAATTCTCATAAAAAATCATTTCTGTTCATTAATGCTTTTTCCGGAAAATGGCTAAAAAATTTAAGACTATTTAGTAACAAAAGTCCCTAATCTTTTTTGATTGTCAAAAGGTTTAATGTAACCATTTATTTTTTTTTTGAAAAGAAATGAAGCTAATTTCAAATTGAAATTAAACAAATGTCAAAATAATGATTAACTTTATATTTATTTAACTGTTCTCCTTTTTTCCAAACTTATGGATAGGAATGATGATTGTTAGTTTTAGTTTTCTTTTTACTTATCATTTAATAGAATTTTATATTATATTTAAATTACTTTTTTTTTTTGCTACACCTTATTTTTATTATTGATATTTATAATTTTATTCGGTCATTTTTCTTAGGATATTTTTAACATTTAAACTTGGCAGTTCAATGTTCTTTTTTCCCATCATCGATTCGTGAATTAAATAAAAACATATATTTTATTTTTCAGTAAAATAAATCAAAATTATCAATTTAAAATTAAATATTTTTTACTAATTAATTAATCAAAAGTTGATTAAATAAACCGTGTATATTAAAAATTTAAATAAAATATTTTTAACAATTAATATTTTACATTATTTTGATAAGATAATTGAATCTTTTTTTAAATTTTTTAGTGCTATTAATTTCTATTTTGATTTTAAATGAAATATTTTTATAAATATAAAGAGTAGTTGATTTTTAATTTTGTTTTTAATTTAATTTTTAATTCTATTGAAGTACCTGAATTGGGTAATTCTTTTTAAGCGAAATTAACAATTATTTTTAAGATTTGGAGTTATTAAAATTCCATTCTGCGAAATAATTTAATTAATTTTATTTAAGACCAATTTTTTTTATTAGTCACCTTTATAAATTCATAAAATATTTCTTGCTTTTCTTAATTATTATTTGTTTTAAATATTTATGACTTTTTGAAATTTCATTATGATTACTAAAAATAAATTTAAAGTTTTTTAACTGATTAATAATTATTTCAATATTTTACTTTTTTTAATCAATTATATTTTCTTAGAATTAAAAAAATTAATGAACTTTAGCTCAAAAATTATTATAAAATTATTAAAGTAATCGTTATTAAGTTATTTTTAATTACGACTGTTATTCATTTTTAAATTATTAAATCGTCCCAAAACAAAAAATATTTGTCAAGAAAATTAAAATAAAATGTGTGGAAACATTTTTGAAAATTTTGGCAATTCGCCAAGAAAATGTGATATTCAGGCCTATTTTAATAATAAGAAGATTAAATATATCTTAAATAAATTGATTTGGTATTTAAAATTTATTTATTTTTTGTCATATTTCACCGCCTTTTAAATTTATAGTTTCATTCCAAAATTAATGAATATTTTTATTTTTATTTTGTGTATATTTTTTCTCTTAATCTGCTTCTATTTACTTATTCTATCGACACGGTAATGAGTTTATTGTATCGATATAAACTAAATATATTAAATAATAAATATCTTACTAATAATTTTGCTGCATATAATTAAAGTAGATTTGCAAAAAAAAAAAAAATTTAATTCGGTAATTATGTTTGAAAAATCCTTTTATTATAAAAATCTCGAAGGAAATATTAACGAATTAAAAAATTTCTAAAATTTCAATATTAAAGCCAATATTTTCAAAGTGCACTCAAAAAAAAAACAATTTGTAAAGTTTTTTAAAGGAATTTTAATAAAATTGCTATAAGATTTTAATCGTTGATATCCATTGTTTTAATTTATCCACGTACACAAATGAGTTTATTATGAATAACTCCAAAAAATAATATTTTAAACAATATTTTCTATGTTTATAATTTAATTTAATAATTTCTTTTCTTATTGCAAACAATTAAATATTATCAAATTAAATTACCAACATCCAATCCCCAAAAAATTATAATCTCAGACATGTTTAATTTTATTGTTATTTAATAATTATTAACATTACCCCTCAATTTATGAATAGGAAAAAAATTTTCTTACCCATTCCTCTCCTCCTTGTTAATTTATTTTATGAATCTGTACTTTTAAAATTTGAAATTTTAAGGACGTTGTTAATTTATATTTGTAAGAAATAAAATAAATGTATAAAAATGTTTTACTGAAATAATAATCTACGTTTAAATATAAATAAAATATTTTATTTTGAAATTTTCTTCTTTTTTATTTTACTTATTTAATTTTTATATTAGCAATATTTATAAAAAAGATTAAAATAAAAAATAAATAAAATAGAGATAAACATTCAATTATAAAAATGTGCACAAATATTTCAAATGAAAGAATAATTCAATTCATAATGTAAAAATTTATAAATTTTCAAAAATTTAATGTTAAAAAAAAATTAATGTTTTATATTTAAAAAAAGTGGCAATAAACCATTATTAATCTTCTATGATTAATTATGGGACAAAAATATAAAAATCAAGAAAGTGTATTTGTCAAATATTTAAATTTGTAAATTTTTATAAAAAATAGCATATCTAATATACCTTTAAATAACGTATAAAAATTGAAAAAACAATACAAGAAGATAAATCCATAAGTTGTAATTGCATTTTATATAAATTTTAATTTTTTATTCAATATTTTAGAAAATGCAATATTTAATAATGGCATAATTTTAAAATAAAAAATAAAAAGTAATTCCAAATTAAAGAACAAACATTTAAGTTGGGGCTTACTAATAAATAAATTTAAAAATTGTGAAAATCAAAACTTAAAAAAAAATAAGAAAAAATTACTTCTTGTAAAGATTGAATTTATAACTTATACCTAAGAATGGATGATGATCATCATTTAAAAACAATCTAACAACAACGATTGATAATATGTTTTATTATACCCATCCTCACATTTCCATTAGTAGAGAAAAAACTTTATGAAAAATGAAAATTTTCATAATTTAAAAATTAAAAAAAACAAAATGTTCAATGACTAGAAAGAGATAGAATTGGTCCATGATTTCAAGGTTGTAAGTGAGCGATTTTCACAAAAATTTAAAGACAAAAATTTGTTTTTTAAAATTTGTAATAAATTAAAATTTATAAAAAAATTATACATAAAACAAGCTGATTTATCAGTCTCAAAAGAAATATTATTAAATCATAAGGCCCTTCAATATAAGACATTTAAATAATAAAATAATATTTGGCATTTCGTTTCACTTCAAATTTCTGCATTAATAGGATCGTATCACAAATAGTGAAATGAGCCAGAAGAGATTCATAAATCTTTCTTTTTAATAAAAAAATTAAATGCACGCTTATGGAAAAATTAGCTTTTTACCAGCCATTATTTATTCAATTATTTTAAAATAGATAAAAAAATATGAAAAAAAAAATTTCCATAAAATATCATACATTTTAATTTGGCAAAGAAAAACTAATGGAGAAATAATTTTTATTTAATTGCTAAATTGAACAGATGTTGTTCAAATAAAATTCATACAATAAAACGGAAATAAACACCCGAAGGTCAAAAATATATTTTAATCCAAAAATTTAATTAAAAAGCATAAAAAAAAAGTCAATCAAATTTATAATGGTTTAATTAAGTCTTATGTAAAGAATCAGCAAAAAGAATTAAAATTAAAAATTTATAAATAATAACCAAAAATTAAAAATTAATTAATGCTAAACAAAAAGATTAAAGCACATAAATTTTTTTAAATAAAAATTCTTATTTCAATCAAAATATTTAAGGTAAGCAAAGAAGAAGAAAAGGTTAAATAAAAATTACTAAAATCAATAAAAAAAGACTTATTTTATAAATTAATATAAGAAATTTATTAAATTTTATTAAATGCAAACTCAAAAAAAAAATCAGAAACCCTCTTAATGATAAGAAAAATGAAAATGAGAATTAATTTTTTAAATTATAAATAAATTATATATATATATTTTTTTTTTTTCAAAAAATAATGAAAATGGTTTCTTAATAAATTATTGGTAAATAAAAAAAGATTTAATTTTAAATTTAGTCAAAACTCAACAATAGAAAAAAATTGTTTATCACATTTAATTTTAAGAACATAATCTTAAGACCAAGAGAATATTATTAAAAATTAAATCGTTATCATTTTTATCATTTAAAATCAGAACAAAATTTTTAAAACTATTTTAATGAAATAAAAAGCCACACAATCATCCGTTTCAATTCAAAGTCACCGTTGAATTGGACGAGAGAATTTTCATTTATTATTTTATTAATATTTAAATTAGTTTTTTAGCGCTCATTATGGTTAAAAAATAAAAATTAAAAAAATCTATATTATTATTAAATTTATCAATTTAACATCTAACAATAATATTAATCACTATAATTAGTTTATTATTTCTTATTTTTAAATTAAATTATTATAAAAAAAGTTTCTTATTTTTTAAACTAAATTATTATAAAAAATTTTGCAATTGCAAAAATTCTTAGTTATCGACTTCTTTTATTTTTTAAGTTTATTCGAAAATTTGAAAGTAAAAATTAAATACAAAACAACAAAACCGAAAAACAAGCCATTGTATATGTTAACAAATTTATAAATTTAAAAACTATCAAATAAAAATTAATTTTAAAAATTAATAAATTTAATTGCATTCATTGTTTAATGCTTATTATTTAAAGAATATTTTTGTATTTAAAACGAAGGCAATGAGACAAGAATGTACAAATCCGTTTACACACGAAATTCATCATATGAAATTGTAAATATTGTAATATGAACATTTTTATATATAAAAAAATTTATTGAAACAATTTTAGAATAACGAAAAATTTAACTTACTAAATAAGATTGTTTAATAAATAAATTATTAACAATGACATTATAATTTATAAAAATTTTTATTTAATTAATCATATCTAAAGAACGACCACTTTTTCAAGTTCCTAGACAAGAAAAGTAATTACTATAACAGATTTACTAATAAAATTACAACAAATTCATTGAGTCACTTAACAGTGATAAAGAATTTATTTATTTTTTATTATTGGAATTTATTCTCAAAACAAAATTAATATTATGGAAATGTAATGAATCTAAGCATAAAAAAATATATATTTTTTAACTTTTGTCTATCATTTAAAAGAAAAGAAATATTTAAATAGTTTTATTTATGTTGGAAGGAAATTTTTGTGATTAAATTTGAAAACAGTCTTATTTTCTTATTTTAATAAATTATTTAAAATATAATAAAAAAATATTTATACTATGTGGGGGACGCACCAAGCGTAAGACCAGCTAAAACCCGAGAGTTTAACCACTTGACTATATATATTTTTCACCGTTTTTAATTTTAAAAAATAGATAAAATTATTATTTTTTAGCATATAAATTGTACTCTTCTCCCAATTATTAAAAAATATAATTTAATAATAAAATCAACATAAATATTAATAATTTACTTGTTATAACAAATTTTAAATTTTACGTGTAAGAGTTTAAAAAAATAAAAATAAAAACCCAAAAATTGATTTAATATTATTAAACATAGAACATGAAAAAAAATCATTTTGTCTTGAATCATAATGAATGGAGGAAGTTTCAATAACAATGAATTTGCTTAAAGGAATATCAACGTTAATATTCTAAGAATTATGTATAAAACTAACTTGAATAAATAAAATGTAAAATATTAAATAAATGAAAATTAATATTTAGTTTATTATCATAAAATTTCTAAAAAATTATTTAAAAAGTTATTTGATGACAAATTTATATCTTATATGTTAAAATTCAATGAAAAATGAAAAAAATCTTAAACAAATTATAATTATCAAAATATAAATTTAAAAAAGGTTAAAAAAAGGGTTGCGATAATTTTTTACCATAAATTTAAATAATTGGTAGAGATTTATTATACAATAAGAATATTTATTTATGTTGTTTTTACTTTGTTTATTAAAGAAATATTATTTTTATTGTATATTTTTACTAAATCTTAATCGTTTTAAATTTCGTTTGAAATTTTTAATTATTTTAACTATGTTTTATTCCGTTAATTTTGTTTAATTAATAAAATTATTTTATATTTTATTTAATGTATTATTTTATTGGTTATTTTTTTTGGGTGCTCATTCTCAATCTTGTTTATTTTTATATTTAAGAAATTATTCGTTAAAAATTATATTTAAGAAAGATTATTAATTTATTTTGAGATTTGCGATTTTAAATGTTTTTGAATTTCAATTTTAATCTCTGGACAAGTGACCGGTTCTTTTTTTATTTAATTTGGTCTCTTTATCTTATTTTTCACCATTAAAATTCAATATTTATTTAATTTATTTTAGAGGTTTAAATGAAATTAACCTTTTAAAATTTTATTTAAGTTTAATAGAAAAAAAAACACGCAATACAAAGAGGCAAATTTTATATTATATTAGAAAAAATAAAATAAAATAATTAAAAGAGTATAAAATTAAAGTAAAAAATAAATTGCTTTACAAAAGATTAACTGTTTCTAACATGTTAAATTTTAATGCCGAATTTTGAAAATCATACTTATTAAATATTCTAATAAAAAATATAGCAACTATTTATATTGATTTTTTTTTATATTTTCTCCAATGAGTAAAGCTAACCATTAACAAAAAGCGTTTTTTAAAAGATTAATTGTTTTAATAATTTCAATTAGATTAACATAAAATAAAATTATACACATAAATAATATAATAATCAATTTTAACTATGCTGTGAAAATCCATACTATCCATTTACCCTATTAGTTGTGAGAATAAATCAGCAAAAAATAAAATATGAAATTATAAATAAAGCTATAAAATAATTATGCTTAAAATATATACATAAAAAATGAATTGAGATTATTAAATTTATTTAAAATGCTTTGAGCATTTTTAAAACTTTTTAATAAAAGTGATTTTTTCATTTTTTACAATCGTTTAACTCTTTTATACACATAAATTAATGAATTTAATTTTTATAATAATTAGAAAATAAATAAATAACTTTTAATGACTGATATCATAAGCCGTTACTCCAATCAACACAATCCAACGATTTAATAAAATAATTTTAAAAAACAAATTCAAACATATGGCTATTTTTGATAAATATTTTAATTAATAAAGAGTATAAATGGGTACTTTATATAAATTACGAAATATGAAAATTACATTTAGTTATAAATTTAACATATTAAAACAAGAAAAAAATAAACTAATTCTTAATCAGCAATTCATAACATAGTGAGATATGAAAAAATTGAAATAATATAACGGTGAGGGAATATTAATTTTTCATTAGATATAATGAATAATTTTGCAACTTTAAATCCTTTTAGATTCAAGTTTAATTTTCTTTAATTTTTTGAATTTTTTAATACAAATAAATTCATGATTAAAAAATACAAATGATTAATCTAAAAGTGTTAATGGTATTGAAAGATAAAATAAAATCATTAATTATGCTGTTCCTGGAAACGCATAAACATGAGACACGTAACACGTTAAAATAAAATGAGAAAAAATGGATTAAATAAAATATGAAAACAGGCAAAATATAGAAAACTAACAAAATATTCTTTCAAATAATGTGTTAAATAAATTCAAAAAAAATCCATTCTAACATTTAAAATAAAAATATATTTAACTACCGAGTATAAAACTTCACCGTCGACAATTAAATTAAAAAGGGTTGATCCACTGTCAGTTTATAATAATTTATTTGAATTGGCAGATGCAAATCACTTTTCACAACCGATCCGGGAATGCAATGGCTGCCAGTGCGGGTTACGATATTCCGCAGCGTTTTATTATATTAATTTTTGGAAAACCCAAATATAATTTATCAATGAAAGTATAAAAATAAGAAATTATAAAAAATTATACAAGAGTTTTTCATAAGATTTTAAAGCCTAAAAATATTTGTTTTAAGAAAAAATAATAATTAACTATGCAAAACTAAAAATTATGGAAATAAAATTTATAATTCGATTATCTTTTAAGATTCTAATTTCATTTATTTATTTTTCTTCCCATACTATGGATTAATTAAAGTGTAAAATTATATTCAGACATAGGTATTCAATTTAAATCAAGAATTTATCTATTTGTATAATTCCCCAATAAATATGGCAATAATTATAAAATTATTATTTGATAACAAACAATAAATTCATTTCTGACATTTATAAAATGAATAATCTTTCTGTTTGTGATGTAAATTCACAAAAACTTTGATATGAAAATTCTCTTTTAATATAATAATTTAAAGAAATCAAATACATATTTATGAACTAAGAGAATTATTGTCTGCATACGATTACACTTTAAAAAAATATTATTTTGTAAAAAAATTTTTTTCTCACCAATTTTTCTATGCGAGCATATTGTAGAAAAAAGACATAGCTCAATTACACATGATAAAAAAATATATTTTTTTATGCTCTTTTCATTTATTTAAACATAGTCTTTTGTCCATATCTTTTCAAAATAAGGATACAAAAAATGAAAATACTAAAAACTATTAATAAAATAATTTTTATCAAAAATAATAATTTATAGATTTAAAGCAAAATAAATATTACTGGTAAATTTGTAGCTTATGATTGCTAGAAAAAGGTTAAAATTAGTCTTAAGTCCCAAATATCGGATGTAAACTATTTTAAAAGAATTTCTGTCTAATATAATTAATTTTTATTTTAAGTGCACCAATTGTATTTAAAAAATAAAAATACTTTCAAGAAATTTTTGTAATTTGAAAAGTTAATTTTGGAATTAAAAATCAAATTTTTGAAAAAATCCCTGTTTGTAAATTATAAAAAAAATTTTGGGTTAATGAATGCACTTTTGTTCTAGACTTGAGCCATGCTATGGGGAGCATTATAAAAAAAGTTTGGCCCGATCCGACAAGTCTGAAGGGTCGAAATGGGTCCGGCGCCAGGCCCGTTTTGCGCCATGGAGAGCCAACTTTTGAACCATGATGCTAGGGGGTCACTTCTTTTTTCCTCGCGCGTCCCCTACCCTGTAAGGCTTGGAGCAAAAATTGGGGTCTCTCGCCGGGCGCTTTGCGCCGAGATATGCTAACTTTTTTGCGCCAAGTTTGCGCAGCGCCTGGCGCTGAAGAGCTGCTGTCTTGCCGTTGCTTGGCGAAATGTGTGAAGTGCCTTGGGGAGCATTTAAAAAAAAGTTCGACCCGGTTCGACAAGTCTAAAGGGTCGAAATTGCCGATTCACCTGACAGCTATGGGGTGGCGCAAAATGCAAAGTCGGCATTTTCGCGGGAAGCGGTGTTTTTTGACTGTAAGGGATGGGCGCAGGCATAAAAAACACATTTTTCGACTTTTTGTGCAAAACGGACAAAGTGTCGACACTTAGTCGGACAAAGTGTCGACACTCTTGCTTGGACAAAGTGTCGACACAGTGCTTTTTGTGCGTGTAGGGGTGGCGCAAGTGAACAAATGTCAGTTTTAGACCATTTGGGCACCCGGGACAAAGTGTCTACCCCGTGACAAAGGGTCGAGTAGCTGCTACTGCACAACCAACAACGCATGCGCCTTAGCGAAGCCATCGTTCGCCAAGCCCTCGGGTTCCAACTGCAGCACGGGTGCCACGCATGTTCCGGTAGCTGCTACTGCACAGCCAGCAGAGCCTGAGCACTTATGTCATGCATGCGCCTTAGCGAAGCCATCGTTCGCCAAGCCCTCGGGTTCCAACTGCGGCACGGGTGCCACGCATGCCCATTCGCCAAGCCCTCGGGTTCCAACTGCTCACGGGTGCCACGCATGCCCATTCGCCAAGCCCTCGGGTTCCAACTGCTCACGGGTGCCACGCATGCCCATTCCAACTGCTCACGGGTGCCACGCATGCCCATTCCAACTGCTCACGGGTGCCACGCATGTTTCGGTAGCTGCTACTGCACAGCCAACCGAAACTCTGGACGTGTAACGTACGGACGGGCGGCGCACCCGGGACCCGGTGAGCGGGGGGGTTGGGGGGGGGGCGGCAGCCCCCCCAGGAAAAACAAGATAAAAAAAATATTTAAAAATTGTTAAAACGTAAAAAAAAATTAAATAATAATTTCCCTTATCGGTAGCTGCTACTGCACAGCCAGCAGAGCCTCATTCCCCGAAAGCCACGCATGCACATTCGCAAAGCCCTCGGGTTCCAACTGCTCACGGGTGCCACGCATGCCCATTCCAACTGGTCACGGGTGCCATGCATGCCCATTCGCCAAGCCCTCGGGTTCAACTGCTCACGGGTGCCACGCATGTTTCGGTAGCTGCTACTGCACAGCCAACCGAAACTCTGGACGTGTAACGTACGGACGGGCGGCGCACCCGGGACCCGGTGAGCGGGGGGGTTGGGGGGGGCGGCAGCCCCCCAGGAAAAACCAAGATAAAAAATATTTAAAAATTGTTAAAACGTAAAAAAATTAAATAAAAATTTCCCTTATCGGTAGCTGCTACTGCACAGCCAGCAGAGCCTCATTCCCCGAAAGCCACGCATGCACATTCGCAAAGCCCTCGGGTTCCAACTGCAGCACGCGTGCCACGCATGTTCCGTTAGCTGCTACTGCACAGCCAGCAGAGCCTTATTACCTAGAAGTCACGCACTGCGCCTTAGCGAAGCCATCGTTCGCCAAGCCCTCGGGTTCCAACTGCTCACGGGTGCCACGCATGCCCATTCCAACTGGTCACGGGTGCCATGCATGCCCATTCGCCAAGCCCTCGGGTTCAACTGCTCACGCGTGCCACGCATGCCAATTCGCCAAGCCCTCGGGTTCCCACACTGTAGCACGGGTGCCATGCATGTTCCGGTAGCTGCTGCTGCACGAACATCCAGACACGCACCTTTCGGTAACTGCTACTGCACTAACAACCTGGACGGTCTACTCCGTTACTGCCTACCCCTCGAAGGGCTAGTGCAAGCATGTGCACGCTCACCATGCATGCCCTCAGAGCGGCTAGTTTTTTTTTAAATAAAAGCAAACCACATAAATGAAACTATTTTAATTAATCAAATTTTTATTGGAAATAACTTCTTTATGAAAATATTCGTTAATTTTTCATTTTAATACTGAAAACAGTAAATTACACAAAAACTTATACCTTTTAAATGATAGAATATAATTATAAAAATCGAAAGTCCTCATGATAGCAAATCCGAAGAATTAAATCTATATTAATAAATATGATTGAACATTTCTTACCATTTTATAAAAATAATTTTTAATGGCTTTATAATGGTAAACAAATTTAAGTCACTCTAAAGAAAAATAATTATTAATTTACACTAGAGACCGGACGGGATCGGGATCCTGCGGGATTTCTTCGGGATCCCGCGGGATTAAATTCGGGATCCCGACCTCGGGATCCGTCCCGAACGATTTTTTAAATTCATCGGGATTGATCAGGATCGGGATTTCATCTGGATCCCTCCCGACATTTTACCAATCCCGCGGGATCCCGCGGGATTGAAGTCATGATAATTTTTCGAAAAATCTCCATTTTTTAATTAATATCTTGAATTTTAAATTAAAAAATATTGTCATTTGCTAATTTTTTCTTAAAAAATCCGTAAAAATCCCAAAAAATTTCCACAGGTCTCCAAAATTCCAATAAAATTTTCAAAGTTTAACGTAAAAATTGGCCATTTTGTGACTTTTATTTTTTTCAAAAAAGAATTATCAAAAATTTTTTTAATTCCTAAAAATTATTTTAAAACTTTTAGGTAATATTATGACACAACAATTTCTAAGAATTTTGTGCAAAAAATTAGATTAGAAATTGTTGTCTACGTATTTTTCCTTCGGTGCATATCTGCAGCGCCGGACTCTAAAATCCTTATTTTCCTGAAAATTTTGCTCAAAATCGCTAAAAAATTTTGGTTTTTGGACAAATCTGTTAACAAATCACATCCAAAATTACAAAATTTTTCCCGGCGGCGCCTATCGGCACCGCCGGCCTCCACCTTGTTCCCTAAAGTTTTTGAAAAAATCTCTCCAAAAAAAATCATAAAAATCTGATTTTTTGCCTCCGATGCACTTAACGATTTGCTAATTTTCCTTAAATTGTTAAAACTGATCATAGGAGGCGAAATATAAAAATTTATAGTAATTAAATTGTAAAAAACAATTTAAAGCTATGTTGTTAAATGTTCTAAGTCGGGAGGGATCCCGATGAAATCCCGATCCCGATCAATTCCGATGAATTTAAAAAATCTCTCGGGACGGATCCAGAGGTCGGGATCCCGAATTTAATCCCGCGGGATCCTGAAGAAATCCCGCGGGATCCCGATCCCGTCCGGTCTCTAGTGATTATCAGACTTGAATATTACACTTAAAGAGTAATCTGATCAACTTATGTAATCAACATAGAAAGAACCCATTTTATTTTTAAGAAGTTTAGTTTCCATTAATATACATTCTATGTAGTTGTGCGTTTTTAATTTACATGTAGAGCATGTTAAGAGCTTTGCAAAAATATAAATGAATAACAAAGTAAATTAATTCGTAATTCTATTTAAAATAAGAAAAAGCAATCCGCGTCTGAGTACTGCACGGGAAGAACAAATTTTAAGTTTAATTCAAAGTTATCGATTTTCTCTCCGGTGTTAAGGGAATTTTATTTTTATTTCACTATTAATCGTGTATAAGAAATATTTATAACTATTTCTTTTGCTAATAATTAAAACCAAGCTAAAAAATTTTATTATTTTTTAAATATAATTTTTGTATCATTTAATAAAAATAAATTAATTATTGAAACTTAAAGTCATTCTTAAACATTATTAATTTTTCTTTTTATTTGAATTTAGTCAATTTTTTTAAATTAAATTCGTTATACGTATATATTTGTTATTGTTTTTTTCTTTCCAGCAATTAGCCAAATTTTTGCATTTCCAAAAATTATTATTTTATTTTTCAATTGCCAATTGTATTATAATAATAAGAGTATAATTATTATAGATTCTAAACATCTTTGTTAATTAAATTTGTGTGAGTCTATGATATATTTTATTGACATTCGATTATTTTTTTCCTATGGACTTATTTTGTATCAAAATAATTATTTAAATTGCGGCTGAAAATAACATTTAATGCTTCTCACCAATTCTAGCATAAATGCAATAGAAAAAGTTTCTTTTTTGGCAATCAAATTCTTGGCAAAATGTCCCCAAAAATGTTCAATTTTTTAATATTTTGCATTTTTGGGCGCTTTTTTATGACTTTTTTCACTTTTAAGGTAAAAGTTGCATTTTAGCGAAAAAAAATTCCGAAAAATGAGTAAATCTTTGAGAGCGAGAAAAAATTTACGCCAAAAAGCATTATAATTTTTTTGATTAGCATTATGTTAGCGAAATTGATAAAAAATGAGATTTTTTGAGAAATTCACTTATTTTTTGAGCACTTTTTTTCAATTTTTGGCACATATTTTGGCCTTTTTTGGGGTTTTTAACACATATAAATCCGTTCCCTGATGATAATACATTAAATTTTAATTAAAAAAATAATTATTTTTAATAAAATTACTATCTGTTCCAGCGAATTTAAAAATAAATGATAGAGAAAAAATCAATAGCATACTCGAAAAAGAGCACAAAAATTTGCCAATAATACCAGCCTAAACTCCAACAAAATATAATAACCAACAAATAACAAACAAAAAACTAAAAGAAATAATTTTTAAACGATTTAAAAAAGTATAAATCTCATTCCAAGCACTCACAGGTTCTCCTCATTCGAATGCAATCATGATTTACTTGAAGTATAAATTTATATAACTTTTTAATACCCTAAAATTTTATTATTAGATTATTAGAAAATGAAATAGACAAAAGAAATCACAAGATAATTTAAAATGTCATTTTTGTTTTCACAGAAATATTATTCAAAATCGTTAATAATTTTAAATTAATATTTTTAACTGTTCTTGTTGAAATATTATCATTATTTGCATAAGATAAAATAAATAAAGTTTTATTTTATACATTTAATTTATTCTGAAACACTTATTAAATAATGAATAAAAAAGATTAATGCTGCCTAAGATTAGATACTTACTATAAATGGAGGCTTTTGTTTTTATTATTCTTTTAAAAATTTAAGTATTTTTTCTCTAGGTTAAAAATTTTTCTTTTATATATGCATTGTTAAATAAAAAACTATCAAATGATTGCTTTAATAATGATAATAGTAGAATAATTAAAAAAGTTTTTTTATTTACTTTTCAAAATTGGTTTGTATTTTGCTATTTAATCAATTATTTCTAATTAATATAAACAAAAAGATTGAATAAAATTAAAATGAATATTAGTTAAGAGAAAACGAACAAAAAATTAAATTATCTATAATGAAATTTATAATTATAAAAAATTCTAAATCAATAAAGCTGAATATAATAATATATATCAATTTATAAAATAAAGATCAAAAAGCTTTCAAATAAGAATTTTAAAAATAATTGTGAGAATAAAATTAATAATCAAATCTAAAATCAATTGATCTGAATATTTAATACCAATATTATAGATGCAAGTGAATAAAATAGAAATTCTTCAAAAGATAAGAAAAAATCTGAATTAAAATAAAACCATTTAATAATGATACATACATAAAATGAACTGTCCTAAATTCATGAGCTGATAGACGCAACACTGTATCCACCGAGAGTGAAATTTAAAAAAACAATATTTAATAATTTGAAGCTTTAATCGCATAACACTCACAATTTAAAAAACCAAGAATAAATATATTTAATTCAAGCACACAAATGAAAAATTCATTAATAAAAATGAGCAGCATAATATGAATGATAACAACTTTAAAATTAATTTTTAAAGGAACTAAAAAAGGCGTGGAAATAAAAAAATTATTTTAAAATCCATATTATTATAATAATGAAGCTATGTAATAAAACAACGACTTATTATTAATTAAATTTTTTTCTATTTTTATTTATTTTAATTTGCTCTGCAATTTTAATTTATTATAAATTTTTTGTTCGTACTTTTAATCATTCTATTCTTTTTTTATTTCACTCATCATAAAAGGATCAAATTTAAATAAAAATTACTAAAGTAATTAAAATTAATGAAATTTTATATGATGAAAAGAAACACGCTCGCACCCACCAAAAACATACAGTGGTTGAACGGATTTTTTAAAAAAATTATATAAAATTCTGTAATTGACTATATACGATTATACAAAATCTTTTTACTATATTATAAAAAATTATATTATGAAATAAAAATCTAATATGTTTATAAAAAATATTATAATTTAAGTTAATATGAAAAATTTAGAACCTTATTCATTAGTTGCAGTTGCCAATGAGGTACACTTTGAAAATATTTAAAATTCGCAATAAAGATGAAGTAGATTTATAGAAAAAAGCACATCAATACCGCTAGTGTATTCAAGTATACCTAATATTACATTGAAATTAATCAAAAGAGCAAAAATTTATTCAATAAAATAATTATGTTTGAAAATATATTAGGAGCCGTTGTTATGATTAAAATGAAGTGGAATTATTTGAGTTGAGTGCAACAAGGACCGCAATACATGAAATTGCGAACAAGATAAAAAATATTATAGGAAAATTGAATTTTATACGCTTAATTTAAATACTCAAAAAAATAAAATAATAGAAGAGCTTTTATAAAAAAAAACTATAAGAAAAACTGAAAAAGTATTCTAAAATTAAAGACAAAATAAAATTGTTGCTTGTTCTTTCTACATTAAAGGAACCTCGTTTGAAGAATTATCTTAATATATTATTAAAAAATCAATAAAAAAAATCCATCATAATATAATAAAATATTAAACGACAAATTATATTCAAATTACAAGACGTTTACCCAAAAGAAAAAGTAACCGGTACGCGCCAAGAAATTTATTATTACTTAATAATGGATTTCACTAATTAAAGTAACAAAATAATAAATCTAATTAAAAATAAAAATAGCA
Source organism: Heterodera schachtii (assembly GCA_023374025.1). Classification (NCBI taxonomy): domain Eukaryota; kingdom Metazoa; phylum Nematoda; class Chromadorea; order Rhabditida; family Heteroderidae; genus Heterodera; species Heterodera schachtii. The sequence continues at coordinate 1,338,016 of SIJG01000021.1, forward strand.
AAATATTAAGCAGGAAAATACAATTCAAACTTTTTTAGCTTTATATCACAATTCTTTTATCTTTCCATTACTGTGGAAAAATATCAATTTAATGAAGGATTAATAAAATAAAAAAATTGTTTGTACATTATTTAAATTAATTTTCTGGTTGACAAAAGCACGATTAATTTGTTTAAAAAATAAAACACTTTTTTAAATCGCTTTATTTAAATATTTAAATGTTATAGTATTATAAATAATTTTTGTTTCTCTAATAAAGCTACTATATTCATAATAGAATTAATTTACTGATTTTTATTAATAAATGATTGGACAAATTAGAAAATAATAACATCAATATAAAAATAATAGATGTACGAGTTGCAGAAAATAAGCGTATCAATTCGTCAAGGAAGCTCATGATTAAAAATCAAAAACATTTAAATAAACATAAATTACATTCTCAATTTGAATATTATTTTTCCATTAAACTTTCTGATTATAAAAATAAATAATTGAATCAATAATAATAAATCTTTTAAGAATTTTATAAAATTAAAGCATCAAAAACAAAAATAAATTATTTACTTTAAATTCCTAAGATTATGTTTTTTTTAATAACAGATGGCAATTAATGTTTTTTATTTACTATATTTCTTTTTATCTGCTGTTTTTATAATCAAAAATTATGTAAATAATTTAAATCTCATACCAATTTTTTTTTCTTATATAAATTTTATAATAAGCTATAGGGATGATGCGATATTTGCGGCGCTGAGACTTGCGGCGCAGAATTTTGCGGCGCCCAGTCAAAATAACACTTGCGGAGCAGATATTTTGTGGCACCTCCATAATTAATGCTCAAAAATTAAATATCGAATACTCTTTTGTTTTCTTTATGGTCATAAGAAATTCTTTTCAATCGTAATAACGAACCACTGAATGAATTCTTTTTTAAAAATTTTTACAGCGTGTGCATTATTAATTCTTTTGAATTTTGCTTCAAATTAATAAAAGACAAATTCAATCGTGATAATTAAATAACATTAAATTATAACTTTATGGAAAAGGGAAAATAAATGCAATTGTGAACTTTCATCTCTCGGGGTTGACCACCCGAACACCTCCCCTTTTAAATGATCAACGGGGCGAGAATCGCACAGGTGGTTGCCGTCGGCGATCAGGGTAGCGGCGTTGTTTGAAATTTGTGATAAATGACTGCTCCGATGCCCAATTCGGAAGCGTCAGCTGCAACAATGATGTCCATTTTTGGATCATAATGCGTAAGCAGCATATCTGATGCCAGAATTTCCTTAATTTTTCGAAACGCATTTTCACATCCTTCGCTACAACTCCAATCAATTTCCTTTTTGGCCAAGCAGATGCGCTCTCGCGCCTCATCGCAAAAGGAAATGAGAACGAAGACGAGAAAATCATCGCCATGATAAACGCGGAAACTGATTTTGAGACGAATTTCGGCCAAACAATTTCAAAATTGCCATTAAAATTTTCGGACCTAATCGCTGCTTCTAAGAGCGATGAAAACATTGTTCAAGTCCAACAGTTTGTCAAAAATGGCTGGCCAAATGAAAAGGCCATGGACAAGGAAAACCAAATGGTCCATGATTTTTGCCGAAGAAAGGAAGAACTTTCAATTGAAAAGGGATGCCTCATGTTTGGATAAAGAGTGGTGATCCCGAAAGTCTTTCAATCAAAGATTCTGAAATTGCTGCACAAAGGACATCCCGGCATGAAAAGGATGAAGCAGCTGGTACGTCAATACGTTTTCTGGCCAAAAATCGACCAGGACATTGAAGATTATGTCCGTGAATGTGTGCCATGTCAGGCTGCTGCAAAAGCGCCGATTAAGACAAATTTACAATCATGGCCAAAAACATCAGGCCCATGGCAACGTGTGCACATGGACTTTGCCGGACCATTTTTCGGAAAGTATTTTCTGATTGTTGTCGACTCTTATTCGAAATACCCCGAGGTATTCGAAATGTCAACAATTTCGACGGCAATGACAATTGAAAAGCTACGATATTTGGCTTCACGGCATGGAATCCCGGAAACATTGGTTTCTGACAACGGCACACAATTCAAAAGTTCAGAATTTGCCAAATTTACAGCGGCCAATGGAATCAATCACTTGTTCTCGGCTCCGTATCATCCCATAAATAATTTAAAAATATAAATTAGCTTTTAAAATTTATTTGCAATCTAAAGTTTTTTAATGAATAAATTTATTATTTCAATCCAAATAATCATATTTTGAACAAGATTTTAAAATTAATTAAAATTATTCACATAAATTAATAATTTAATTGTTTTATTAATTTAATTTTTATTTTTAAAATACTTCTTAATAAGTAAATAAAATTATTTATCCTTGTATTGAACTAACAAATTGTATATTTTTGGTTATTTTATAAGCGACTGGAAAATTCTAAAATTATGTATATTTTTTTTTTTAGGTTTTCAGTGGTGTATATCGATCGACATTGTGACCTCATGCAAATTCCTCCTTTGTTTAAATTACATATGATTTTAATTAACAATTTTTAATTGTTATTATTTCAATATTTTGTTAAAATTGGGTATGAAAATTATAAATAAAATGAGTTTTTTTTTATTTAATGATTAAATAACATTCATTCTAACTTATTTATAATATTGTAAGTTTAAGGTTTCAAATAGAGTTGAGCGGGACCGGGACCGGGGCGGGAAATCCCGGTTTTTTCAGGTCCCGGTCCCGGTTTTTGGAAAAACAGAAATCCCGGTCCCGGTTTTGCCAGTCCCGGTCCCAGCGGGACTAAATAAGCACTGGTAAGAATGGGGTCTGGGTGAGAAAAGAGAAGAAAATTGGTGGAGAAGAAAAAATTTTTGAGAAAAAAAATAAATTATTTATTTTCTTTTAAGGCATATGTCATTTTTTGGCAAACTCTCTCTCTCTCTCTTCTTCTCTCTCTCTCTCTCTCCTTTTTTCTCCATGTCCGTCTCTCTTTCTTCTTCTTCTCTCTCTCTCATTCTCTCAAAAGCATATTATAAAGTAATTAATTGTTTAAATTATTTTAAAAAATAAATTTGAGAAAGCAAAAATACAAATTGTAAACAATTTTTAAACATTAGTATTTGTTGTTCTTAATTTTAAAAAGTTCTTTCTGCCATTTTCTATTTTCCTTTTTTTTTGCAAGTTTTCGTGTCAATAAATAATCTCCCTTCAAAAAAACCACACCATCGATTTAGTATAGTTAGATAATGCATTAATTGATGTTTTTTTGGCATAGTAAGAATTTTTCATAGCATTAATTTTTGATAAAACCGAATTTTTCAAAAAAAAATTTTTTCTTATAATACCTTTGACCGTGAGTGTACATGTAAAAACCATAAAATTCATTAAATTATTTAAATTTTTTATTGGTATATTTCCTTTATTTTTCAAAGAATATTTTAAAATTCTGCTGATACTTTCAACTTAATTTAATATAATAAGCACTGTTTTTTATAATTATTTATTTAATTTTAAAGTTATTCCGTTTATTTTTATATTCAATTTTGCCTCAACAATATCTTTTTCGCACCTCTCTCTTGACTATGTGCACATGTAGACCGTGTAGACCATTTTGATAAAACATATCGTAAATTTCATTTCTTTTTATTTACATATATAAATAAATTAATAATAAGAATGGTTCGTTAATTAGAATATAATCATTTTAATATTTATCTATATTTTTATATTTTTTATAATTTTTATGTTTTGTAAATTAAAAAGACTTATAATGTATGACTTTTATTTAAATCAATTCATTTTATAGTGTGACTAATAATATACAACTGTTTTGAGAATGAGTTTGAATATTACTGTTTTTATTGAAAACCTTATTTGTTTTTTAATAAAAATTAAAAAATATACATTAATCAAAGCATTTATGTATATACAATCGTTTTTGAAAATATTAATTTTATTTTTCAAAATTTTATTCTTCGAAAATTAACCTCTTCTACTTTTCATGTTAGATTTTAAATATGCAATAATTGAATTTTTATTTGAAATATTAAATTCGGTTAACTACATAATTAATGAATTCAAGTTAAAGAGAAAAAAGTAAATAAAAACTCGAATAGATTTAATAACAAATTTTCCATCATGCTTTCTAATAATTTAGGTATGAAAATCTCAAATATTTCATGTAATATATAATTAAAATTTAATCCGTCATATAAATGTTATTTGAATTTTTGTAAATTATTTAAATATTTGAATTGTTGGAAGTCAAATAATCAGTTGTACATAATTATTTAATTCTATATTCTAAAAGTTCTTATTAACTTATTATAGCCTTTTTCTTTGATTATATCATTTATTATGATGAATTGTTCAGTTAAGGTTAGATATTTTTTATGATTATTGTTAATTTTTGTACTGCACAATAAAATGATTAGTGCAATTGATTATATGTTTTTTTAATTAATTTTTATTTTTAGATATTTAATAAACTGATTTTCTTAATCCTAATATAAATAAAAATGATAAGCATTAAGTAAAAAAGTATTTATTATTTGATTAGAGCTAAATTTCACATTAAAAAATTAAAGTGGACAAAAGCTGCTCATTGAAACAATTGGTAAAGCATTTGATAAAAAATAAAAATGCAAATAAATAAAGAAAAAAATGCGAGAAAATAAACAAATTAATTAAATGTACAATAAATACATATTTTTCTTTTAAGTAATATTCTTATATTATTATTTTTTAGCGTTGTTTTCGACCTTCTTAAACCGTTTTATTAATGTGTATTACTCTTTTTTATTGACAACATTTGGCTTTTTTGAGTTTTATAAGACAAAAAAAATTATCTTCATTAGGAAATTTCTCACATTTCACTCCTCCGCTTTCATTAAGTTAGAATTTTCATCCAAGTCCATTTACACTTAGTTATTAAATTTTTATACAATTCAAATAAGTGCATATTAATTTGTATTTTTCAAAGCACTAATGAAAATTATTTTCAAATTCATTTTTACGACATCGGATCGTTGTCTTCAATCATCATTTTTAGTCTAATATTTTTTATACTTAAAATATAAATGTATGCATCATTTATTATTTTATAAAAAACTATATTTATTAAACAATATTTTCAAACCTTTTCATCATTACTAAGTTTATTCCATTCTTTTTTAATTTAGACGGAGATATTTAAATTTTTTAAATTACCTTTTTATTAGTTTAATTTTTATTATCTCGAGAAAAAATATTTAAAATAAGTTTTTTTTATATATCTTTAAATATGAAAAACTTTTTAATTCAAATATGTTGAACAGCGTAATTACTTTTCATATATTTACTTTTTTAAGGTAAAATTAATTAATTAATTAATTTCATGAATTTGTAATAAATTTAACACGAATTCGGCTTTTTCAAGATGAAGAAGAAACAATTACTAATATCTTGCAGTTTGTACTTTGTGCATTTTACTTTTATTTATGATTATAACTATAAACTTTTGAAATTTTGTCCGTTTCATTATGATTTTGTCAAAAAATTTTTCCTATTAATCCACAAACAAAAGATTGGAAGGTTAAATAATTTGGTCTATTTCATAAATTATTTAACATTTTTGCGTATTTTATTTAATCAAACCTTGAAATTCAAAAATAGATTATGTATTATGTATATTAATTAATTTACAAAAGTTTTGATTTTTTTTTTGCATTTTTATATAAATTATTTAAGAATTATCTAATGTCAATAAAATAAAATTTATTATGTATCAATTGACAATTGACCCAAATCCCGACATTTAAAAATGTATTTTTGTTTCTTTTATATCAGTTGTTGCTAAAAATGTACAAGCGACTTAATATATATTATTTAGTTTAATTATACAAAAACAGATAAAGAATAACAAAAATTATATAAATAATGCTCAATATAATTAAATTATTTTAAAATATAAATGCTAGTTTCATAAATTTAAAATCTATTTTAACATAAAGAATTTATTTATTTCTACTATTCATTTATTTTTTTTTAGAAAACTAAACATGGAAAATGCATATAAGATGATGTTGTGTTTTCATATTATTTAACAGTGAAATAATTGCAATAAAATTATTGTCATTTAATTGATTATTAATTAGCGGAATAACTCGCCAGGGTTTTCTTTTCTCGAGAGGCGCCAGCAAGTATCAATGATAGAAATATTTAAATTTAATTATTATTATAATTCTATTGGCTAAATAATAAATCATAAGTTAGCTTAAACCTTTAGTCAAATTTATTAAGCTATGTATTTGAAAGTTTATAGTAAACCAATCTGTACCTAACTTTTTTAAAATATAATAAAATTTTTTGAAAGTTAGCAAAATAATAGATAAATTATTGGGCTATCTAATTTGATAAAATTTATTAGATAGGCCAAAGGCCTCTTTATTACATATTCTGATAAATTTCAAAAATGTTAACAACAAAATTATTGAGTCTAAATTTTAGAAATTTATTGGGTAAACTTTTTTTTCTAAATGTTTGGTAGATTTTTTAATATTTCGTAAGCAATCAATCAGTCCCACCCCTTTTCCCATCCCACACCCGGAGAGGTACGACTTCATCACGAATATTACAAATAAAAAACACCAAATTTTTCATTAGAATGGTAAATATTTTTGGAATAGCCTCAATCTTATTATCTTTTTTAAAAAGTCGCTCAACCAAGAAAAATTTTAAAAATTTTAATCTTTTTAATCTTTTTTTATTCCTTTGAAATTTTATTGAAATGGCAAAAATCGTTCAGCAAAAAAAGAAAACTTTTGTCAATTAATTATTTTTAAAAAACCAAACTTTTAAATAGACATGCGATTAAAAAATTTTATAAAAAAGTGAAACAAAAAAAAAATTCAATCAAAAAATTATTTAAAAAATTTAAACAAATTAAAATAAAACTTTATAGAAATACGAGATTTGCATAATGAACATAATAAAATGTTTGGGTAGTTAAATAAATATACTTTTAATAATTAAAAAAATGGATTAACGTGGACGTATTAATTACCTAGTAGAAGATATAAAAAAACTTGCTTTATTAATAAAAAATTTTTTAATTTAATAATACACAAACAAAGATTTCCGCTATCATTGAACCCTGCCCGACGAGATGGACCAAAAAAAATAATTAAAAAATAAATATAAAAGAAAATTACCAAAGATAATATAGAGATAACTAATAAAACTATAATAATAACTTTTTTTTTAATTTTTTTAATCTTTTTTAGAGAAAGGTAATTGATTTAATGTTAAATATTCATATTTTAAGTATATTAACAAATATTCATATCCTTCAATTAAATAACTACTATATATATTATATAAAAAAAAATTGACTAACTTATTTTTAAAAAGTTATAAAAATACAGGAAAAAAACAAGCTTCGACTAATTAATAGTTTATTCAAAAAATAATAAAAATATGTAAGGTCAAAAAAAAATTTTATTTAAATATATAAGTGAATAAATTTTTTTGAAAACAATTTTTTAATTAGATTATTATTTAATTAGTAAAAACTTATTTTTAGAATTATTGTTATTTAATTTTTTTTTTTTGAAATACTTTTAGATTATTTATTGTTTTTTTTAAAAGAAGGTTTTTTTAATTCTTGCAAAAATTATTTTAACATAAATATTTACAAGAAAATTCAAAATTAAAAAGAATTATCAATGAGGTGTAAGGATTTTCTTTCATTGGAAAAAAATGTTTTGCATTGAAAATACCTTTCAATGTTTTGATTAGTTAATATATTCTATTTCAATTTATTTGTTTTATTTAATTATAATAAAATATTCTATCGAAGTCGAAAAACGGCATGTAATTTGGACATAATTATAAAGAAAAATAATAATAAAAAATGTTAAATACGAAAAGAAAGTAGCGAGAGACGGAAATTAAAGAAATTTTCCAAAAGGTAACGATAAAGTCTTTATAAATTTTTTATTTATTTATAAATAAAAATACAAAAATAAACAAGCGGCCGGTGGCACCAAAAGGAAAAATTTTAATATTTTAGTGCAATTTGTTAACAGATTTTCACCAAAAATGAACACAAATTTTTGCAATTTTCGCATACATTTTCATTAATCATTCAAATTCTGACCGAAAAATTGTTCACAGTGGAAATAATGTAAATTCGACACACATTTTCGACTCTATTAATAAATTATAAATTAAAAAATTTAATATTTAAGCCAAAATGAAGTTAAATTAGATAATGAATAAAATGTCAATTAAAGAATGTTTTGAAATTGGAAATTGAAACAGCGAATTAATCGGTTTTCGAAGGCGCTGATTATGAATGTATTTTTCAATTTTCTTGAACAATTTTTAAACTAAGCCTGATCCAGATATCGGGTCAAAACGCGCCTAAAAAAATTATTTATAATTTTCAAAAAAATAAATTAAATATTTAAAATATTTGATCATCAGTAGGATTATCCAAATCAATTTTTTACTTTATATAATTTCTATATTATTATAAATAATAAAGCAATTATTTAAAATGGTGATTGATCATCAGTAGGTTTATCTACATAATTCAATTTTTACTTCATTTATTTCTATTACTTTCTTAATTATTTTTCAGCGTTTTTTAATTCCATTTTTAAATGCAAATCCATCGGTGAGTTTAATATTCAGGAAAATTAATTTTACTAATCCATTTTTAATTCATTAGGTTGAGGACAATATGTTAATTGCATTTATGAAAGGGTATCAAGAAACGCAAATTAGTGAATATTCAATGGAAAAATATGAGGCACACCTTGGCATTTTGTATTTTATGAGAAAGAATTGGCAATGTGACAAAATTGAGGAGGAATTTGAATTATATGAACGGACAGAATGCAAAAAATATCGAAAATATTTGGACATTTTATATGAATATTTGTGCAGAAAATACGTCGGTATTCCAACAGTGAAGCCAAAATTTGTATTGAAACGTGAAATTGAAATTGAAGGACCAATAATTTATGCAGTGAATTGTTTGGTCTATATTTCGCAATTTTATTTTACCAAAAGGCTGCAAGAAGAATATAAATATCAACTAAATGAACTATACGATGATGAGTTTGAACCAAAATTGTTGAATACGAACCGACTGAATTATGAATTGAAATTGGAAAATGAACAACAAAAATTGCCAATTAATGAAATTATTTTGCAATTGGCAATTGACACAGCGAATGAATGGCAACCAAATGAAATTGTCGAACGAATAATTCGAGAAAATTTTGACGAATATTTAGAGGAAATGGACAAAAATGCGGAAGAAAAAGCAATAGAAGACAACCCAGGGGAGGCTAATTTAATAAAAAATGACAAGCATTGGGTAATAATGATCCGTTCAAAATTCCATGGTGAATGGAAATGAGTGAGATTTAATTTTATATATTATATAAATTAAAATTTAGATTGAAGATACTTTTTTCTCGGAATTTGTCAAAGGCTTAGCGACAAATTCAGAGAAATTTTTAAAAATGGCAAAAGAATATTCAAATTATTTATGTCGAATGAAAGAGAAAGAATATATTAATCGGTATGATGAACGATTGATCGCTTTTGGGTTATATAAAACTGAGAAAATGAAAAAGCATTTGCAACAAAAATATGAAGCCCATCTTGGCGTTATGTATTTGTTGAGAAAGAATTGGCAATGTGACAAAATTGGGGAGGAATTTGAAGAATTTGAACGGACAGAATGCCAAAAATATCGAAACACGAAGGTGTCGAAACAATTGCCACCATTAGTGAAGCCAATATTTATTATGGGATACAAGGGATCTCGTCGCAGTTTAATTGATGTTGTCGACAATTTGATTGAAATTTCGAAATGTTTTTGGCAAAAAGGTGAAAATGAATTAATATGTGTTTATCATATTTTGGAGATGAATTTGGTAAATATTGGCGAATATAAGTGCGAAATTAAAGCGGAGATTGAGGAAAAAGTAGCAAAGACTGAGACGGAAATAAAAATTTCCGAACTTTGTAAAGAATTTGAAGGATTAATGGAAAATGCAATTTGACACAATTACATGAAACTCATCTTGGCACTATTTATTTGATGAGAGAGAATTGGCACTGTGAAAAAATTGGGAAAGAATTTTAAGAATATAAACTGACAGAATGCCAAAAGTATCAAAAATATTTGGACATTTTGTATGAAAATTTATTCCAATTGTATACTGAAAGTTTGTTTATGGTTACATTATTTTTTATTTTACAAATAATATAATAATATTAAATTTATTTATTCAGCTTAAAGTTGGAAGGTGCCGAAGCAATTGGCACCATTGGTGAAGCCAATATTCATTGAATACAAACCGAAGAATTTAATTGAAATTGTCGAAATATTGAATGATCATTCGAAATATTTTTGGAAAAAGGGAGAAAATGAATTGAAGAATTTTCATTATAATTTGAAGATTAATTTGGTAAATGAAAAGGAATTGAATTATGAAATTAAAAAAGAGAAAAGTGGCGAAAACTCATCAACCCAAAATGAAATTGCAATTGCCAATCTTCGAAAAAAATTTGAGCAAAAAATGGAAAAAATGTATGAAAATGCACAAGAAAATGCCAAAGATGAAAATGCCAAATTTGAAAAAGCAATTGAAAATGCAGCAAATAGTGAAGAAGAAGTAGATCTGGAAGAAGAATATGAAGAAAAATTTTACGAGTTCAATTCGTCGCCGTTTTTATAAATTTTTTTAGTGTCACAAAATTCGGGCTTTTTGTCGATTATTTCCTATTTCATGTTTATTTTTGGCATTTAAATAGCATAGAGGATTAAGCTAATATTTCCTAAAATATAAAAATAATCCTTTTTTCGTTTTTTGCTTAATTCAATTTATAGAATTACTTATAATTCCCTATGCTATATAAAATGGGTGCTGAGTCGTTATATAAAAACCATCAATAAGGGCGTTATATAAAAAACCATCAAATGAAAATTTGCAACAAAAAACTGCCCATAAATTTTGTCAAAGTCAACAAAATTAGACATTCTTGGTATAGTTCGATAGCCCTAACATTTCTCTATTAGCTCATCTAAATTTTAGAAAATTTGGCTAAGTTTGAGCAAAGTTATGGCCAAAAGTACCCAAGGCACCGGGTTTTCATACTTTTTTGACCATAACTTTTTTTAAACCCAATGAAATTTTTTTAAATTTAGCAGGCTAATAGAGGACACATAGGGCTATCGACTAATAGCAAGAAAATAAAAAACAAAAATAATTTCTAACAAAAATTTTTTAATTAAAAATAAAATTATTTTGATCATTAAAAATTCTGATCAAAACATTCTTAGAACGAACAAAATAAAATGATCTTGCTATCATTCGCTAGCCCTATGTGTCCTCTATTAGCCTGCAAAATTTCAAAAAATTTCGTTTGGTTTTAAAAAAGTTATGGCCAAAAATGTTTGAAAACCCGGTTCCTTGGTACTTTCGGCCATAACTTTGCTCAAGGTTGGCCAAATTTTTTGAAATTTAAGTTCACTAATAGAGAAATGTTAGGCCTATCGAATGATACCAAGAACGACTAATTTTGTTGACTTTAACAAAAGTTATGGGCAGTTTTTTGTTGCAAATTTCCATTTGATGGTTTTTTATATAACGCCCTTATTGATGGTTTTTATATAACGACATAGCACCTATAAAATGTCCATTTTTCATTGAACATGCTTCTCTGTAATTTTCCCATTTTCGATTATTTTTCAATTAATTTTGCAGTTTTTCTTTTTGTTTTCTTTATAAATTTTAGAATTTTCATGGAGAGCATATAAAATAAACAATGACAAACAAAATAAACTTTTCAAATTTTTTAATCCACTGTCACTCACCAATGAAAATAAATGTTTAAAATATAAATTTAAAAAAAAATCATCTAATCTTAATAACTTAAAAAATTTAAATTATTTCCAATCGCATTCGGGTTACGCAAATCAAACACTTTTTTTGCTAAAAAAAAATTTTGAATTTTTTTTTGCATTTTTCTTATGAAAATTTCCAAAAAATGGCCGAAATATGTATGCTGTAAAAATGCATTTAACGTTGAAATGCTTATTTTTGAGCACCTTTCTTTATATATAGCATATGCGCAGAAAAAATATGCAAAATCATACAATTTATAACCCTACTCATCAAGAGTTTTGGAATGATACAAAAATCTGTATGGTTTTGACCCTTTTAAAAGCTTAGGAGTGGCCCCACTCGGTCCAATTTAAATTATAATCTTATAAAATTTCAATGGTTTTGTTTACTCCTTTTATATTTTCCTATAAATTATTATACTAATCAATTGAATAATTCGATGTAGTTTTTTAAAATTTTTATCTAAAAAGTTCAAAACAAAAAATAAAAATCAATTTGGACAAATTTAAAGCTTTAGATTGACACATTATTTTTTTATTATATTCAACAAACTTGAATAATTAAAATAAAAAACATGTCAATGCATAAAGACCAATTATTATTATTAAGAAACAGAGATAACCAAGCCAAAATTAAAATATATTTTCAATTTCGGATGAATTCAATAACATAATGCACTTCACATAATAAAAATTAAATAAATCAAAGGAAAACTAATAAGCATTAAATTTATTAATTAATTTGGTTATCAAAAATCTAAGAAAATTTAATACAATAATTTATTTACTTCTTTTTTTAGATTATAAATTTTTACATATCAATGGAATAAAATAATAAAATGCTCTAAAGAAATTGCAAAAATTCAAGATATATGAATATTTGTTATTTGAGCAAGTACTTGCATTTAAAGGACCCCTTGACAAGAAGTAAAATTTAATCATTAATATAAAATAATAGTGAAATTTTAATATACTTTTAATATAAAATTGAAATAAATGCATTGAAACCCATTAAAGTGTAATATAAATAATTCCAAACATTTTACATCAGAGCATAATTTTATTATATTACACAATAATTTTTAATAAGAATTAATAAAAAAAAATCGACAGCAATCAATTAAATTGAAAATTCATTATATTTTTAAAAATTTCGAAATCATTCAAGTGGCATGGATTTTTTGAATATACTGAAAAATTTCTGGGTTAGTAATACAATAAAGATGATTAAGACATTTAAGTGCATACTAAAGTTGCTTCAATCAAATTTTGTATGAACTCTTGGGTCTTATGGGTCGACAAAATAATATCTATAAAAAGAAATATAATTGTCATGTAGTTTAATTTTATTTGATTTATTTTTTAAATGTTTTAAAAACACTAATTTTCAAAAAAAATTAATCCATTTTGTTTTAATTAATTTCTCAATAGGAAACCATAAATTATAATTTCTTAGCCTGTCCCAAAACTGTTTGTGCTGAACATCTAGAATTTTTTATACTTATAATTTAAAATATATTGAACAAAGAAGCTTTAATTTATTTACAAAACTGACATATTGTATGTAGTCTTTTGTGTTTAATTATTTGTTGCCAATATGTCTTTGTTTAATTCTTGGTTTTACTTTTTTATCGTTTTAAAGGATTGTTATTTTATTCTCAAACCAATTAATTCAATTTATATTTTTTTGTGTAAATTAGATTAAACGAAATATAAATATATTGAAAAAACTGCATTAATATTAAAAAAATTTTTTACAAAAATAGTTTAAATGAATATTTGCAAATATTTATAAACAAACTCTATCCTATAAGAAATTAAGACAAAGCTATTGATAAATTATTTTAATCTTATAATGCCTAAAATTTAAGCTATAAAATAAATATGTCAATCGAAAGCCGTAATTTTTGGACATTTTAATAGCATTTATACAATTGTTTTTTTTCAAAATTTTTATAAACTTATTAATTAGTCCTAAAATTATTCATTTAAAAACGTTATTAGTTCTATCAAACTAATTTAAATTTTTGCCTATATTTACTGTAAATTACGATTTATACCAATAAAAATTTCTTTATAATTTTATTAAAATAACAGTTAAAAATACGAATACGTATTAGAATTTTGAAAATAATATAAAAAATAATTAAAATAAAACCATAAGAATAAAACAATTATTAATTAGTCCTTGTAATTTATATTCAGCTTTTAATAATTTAATTGAAATGTATAAAAAATTCAAATAAGGGTATTAGAAGAAGAATTTGAGCGTCCTTAGGTCGTCAAGAAAATTTTTAATAATTAAAAAATCTCTAAATAAGAAATAAAATTCAAATTAAAAGCACTTTATATTTTTAAAAACAATAAAATGAGAATTATTAGCTAATTATTTGTCTAAATAAATTTTTAAATTAGAAAAAGTTATTTTAATGTGATTTCTTTAATTCTAATGACCGCCGATTTGATGACTTTGTTGATGTGATTATTTTCATCATATAATTTTACATCAATATTGAGAACTCTATCAATGAAATTAATTCTATATTAGCATATAGAAGTTTGACGAAAAAAATAGGTAAAATATTAAGTTAGGATTTCAAAAGAATATTGAATAATAATGAAAACCAAGCCATAAAATGAAACAAATATAAATTAGTCCTTGTAATTCTCATTAATTAACTTTTTTTAATTGTTCCGTTCCGGTCTATTGGTAGCGCGGAATCAAAAAACCCATAATTTTTCATAGAAAAATTAGTCTTTTTTGTGCAAAATCTGTTACTGAACAGCACAAAAAATCCAATTTTTTAAAACAGGCTTAAAAATTTTTTTTAATTAATAAAAAACGATTCAAAATAAATGATTAAAAATATTAGTTAATTTTTAATAATTTTCGTTAATTTATTTCATTAATCATTTTCTTCGACTCAAATTTCAAATTAATAATTATTCATTGTTAAATAAAGTTTTGTTAATTAATAAATATTTTTTAGATTATTAACTAAATTTTATTTCAACAATTATCATAAAAAACAGGGTTGTACATTCAAATTTGAATTAAATTAACTCAATCTTTTTCATTTTTTAAATTTTTTTTACATTGCACTTAAAAGAAATTTGTTTTTCATTTTTGCATTAATTTGTATACCAAAAGGTCTTAGAAACATTTGAATAATCAAAATAAATTAAATTGCCGAGCCTAGAAATGTCCGAAAAAATAAGAAAACGATAAAATAAAAAAAAATCGTTCTTAACAGAGGAATTGACTTCCCATTGCGCTTTCAAGAGTGATAAATGAAAAATAATTATTTATTAGATCCATTTAAATATTTCATTAAAATAAAAATTTTAAATGTAGAGCTATCGTTTAACACCAATTTTTATTTAATTTGAATAAGGTTGAGCTAAATAATTTAGCAAATAGAATTAAAAAATTAGATTTAAATATTTCTTTCTTTCTTTGATATTTATGTAACTGCGCCAAAGCACTTATAAATACTGCAATTAAAATATTAAAGAATTGTTTATAATTTAACAAAATACTACCCATAATTGAGGACAATTTTATTTAATTTTCCTTGAAGTGTTGTACGTTCAATTATTTTTGTTTAAATTAATTTTAAATGAATTGTAGCAGTTTTTGAAATAATATTATTAATTCTTACAAGAAAATTTTATATATATTTTTTATTTAATAAAAATGTGTTTTTGACTAAATAAAGTGTATTAGAAGAAATACATTGTAACACCATTTTATTTTGCAAAAAAATATTTATTTGTATTTATAATATTTTTAATTAAACTGGATATAAAAATTAAAAAGGTCTAGAGAGTGATATCCTTTGAATTTTTTTAATTTATTAAAATTAAAATTCTATTAATTTTCATTTATAAATAAATTATTTGAAGTTGGTAACCTATGCAAAAAACATTTTATTTAATTTTTTTATAATTCCAAGCAATTAGGACTCGGACCGTTCCAGGACGCTGCTGATTGTGAGCTGTTACTTTCCTTTTGTGTAATAAAAATCTAATTGATTTATAAACAATATTTATTTTATTTAATAAGTTTCTTTTACAACAAAATGCATTTATTAATCTCCATTAAATGTTTAAATTAATTTCGTGCAAACAGCTGAATTATGTGAAACTTTTAAAATAATATCTTTAAATTAATAAAATTTTGTTTTATATATTTAAATTGCTTTTAAAATTTATTATTTTTTTATAGATTTGTTGATAATTTTGGTTGTTAATTACATAATGATTTTCAGGTTAATGACTTACAGTTTTACTATTTTATAACTATTTTATATAAAAAAATTTTATAAGTAAGTTTTTTGAAATGATTTTTTTTATAAAAAGAAACAAAATTTTAAAGCAATAGTAAATAATTTTATTTAATTTGCCATTTGTCATTGTAAAATGGTGCTTATTTCTCATTCCTTTTTTTATATTTAAATAATTTTTTAATATAAATTTTCACTAATTATTTGCTTTCTTTTTTTCCTAATTTTTTTCTTTTAAAAATGTTTATATAAGATTTATAGAATTTTTGAATAATCATCATTTCGAAATTTGTAATAATCAAATGATATATTAAATTTCTTCTGTTTTATTTTATGAAAAAAAGTTTTTTTATTGTTTTAAAAAATATTTATATGCAACTTGTTTTTTAAATGTAAAATAGATTATTTCATCGCTTGCATCTTCTTAAAATAATAAATTTTAGTATATTTTAAAAAATGGAAAAAAATCTCATTTTAAAAAAATAAGTATTTAAATTTTTTTTTAGCTCAAAAGATTTATCCGAGTATCTATATAAAATTTGAAATACATTTTATAATTTTTTTTATTATTATTTTTTCTTTTAATCAAACGGCGTCGCCATTGTCTCAAAATCGCAAAATTTGCCCTTTTATTTTTGTTGTTTTTAATTAAATTAATTCTTTTAATTTGAACTTCAAATTCTCCTGTACTCCCATTGTGATTTTCAAATTTGATTCGAACTCGAAAAAAAAAACTAAATTTTGTTTTCACATATTTTTTTCCAGTTAAATATTTTATGTATAAGAATTTTTATAAGATTACATTAAGAAAATTAATTAAGCACTTGTTTAAATAGATTTTAAAAAAATTCTTTCATTTAAATATCCTGAAGATATTAATTAATAATTTTATGAAAAATAAAAAACTATTCTCTGCATACTATCCAATAAAAATAAATATTAATGAAAAATATTATTGAAAAGGTTGATTGAAATATTGCAATATTTTTTAATATTGTATGTTTAAAAAAATCAATAAAATTATTTTATACAAAATTTTCTAAACATTGACAAGTTAGTTTTACGAAAATAAATTTAAATTAATTTATTTAATAGTTTTTTAGAACACACTTGAATCTTAAAATAAACAATTGAGTATTTCTTGTTAACTTTAAATATTTTGAGGTTTTTTCATGCAAATCTGTCATTAATTAATTTTCTATAATGTATCATTTTATTAATTGTTTAGTCATTTCTTAATAAAAAATCAATATTTAACTAAGTATATAAACTTATTATATATAATCGTATTAATTGTTTATATTGCGGCTGTTCTCGACCTTAAAAATTTAATTTCTTGTATAATATTTTCGTTTTATTATTCTAATTCTCATTTGGAATGGTTTAAGAATATTTTCCGTGTCTTTTATTATATAAAATATAAAATATAATTAATTTTCAATCTTAAGCACTTAAATATTTAACTATTTAAGTATAAGCGCAATTTTTTTGTTTTGTTTTACAATAAATAAAACTCGATTAATTTTAATTTTTTATATTTTATTCATTGTTTTTTGAAGGTATTAATTTTCGATTGTTTCATTTGTACTAATATTTAATAAATCAAATATATCATCCCAGCATTGCGTTTCATATTTAATTTTCACATTTTATTTTCAAAAAATCCAGGATATAATTTTAATTAAAATTATTGTAATTTGATTGATTATTAATTAAAATTATAATTAAAATTCAAATTTTCAAATGTACAAGATTATAATGATACATATATACTATTGTATAAATAAAATAATATAAATATATAATTGTACACCCTCAACCTTCAACAAAAAATAGTATGAAGAAAAGTATTGGATCTAATTTCCGGTATTTTGCCATATTAAAATCAAAATCTAAAGTCCTTAAATTGAAATACCTACTATTGTTTTTTAAATAACTATAAAATTATTTTATTACGTTCACCTTGCTTATTAAAAAAAATTAATCTCTTATTAATAGAGATTATAATGAAATCAATATTTTTATTAATAGAGTTTGTTTATCAATAATTTTTCAAATGTTATATGCAAAATTATATAATTTGAATTTTAAATTTCTATCTGTCTTTGCTCTCAGTCAATCTCTTTTATGTATGAAAATTTAACTTTTGTTTTCTTGTCCGGCTTCTATTGTAGGATTAAGTCTTCTGAAGGTTTTACTCTTTTTCTCATATTTATCCGACTAACATATTTTTATTAAACATTTATTGTGGTTGTTATTTATATTTAAAAGTTCGGTAAAAAAAATTTTTGAAATATAAATAATTATTTTCATTTTTCTTTTTAATTCAATGCTTAACATTTTTTTATTGTTTTTATAATGTTTTTATCTTTTTTTATATTTTAATAAAAAAAAAACAAATGTTATATTTTATTTATTGAAAACTTATGTTAACTTTAAATAAAAATTAGATAATAAAGCAAAAAAATAAGAAAAAATGAAAATAAATTCAATTAAAAAATAAAATAATTTATGAACATGACGAATATTGTTTAATGTATTAATAATCATCAATGTGTGAAAATAAACTATATTTATATAGAACTGTGAAAAAAATTTATTTTTTTTTTATAAATAAACCAACGACAAATTTATTTGTAACCTTTTATTTTAAATATTTTATAAAATCATTGCATATGAGATATTGAAGACAGCACTTTTTAGGATAGTTTTAAACGCTGATCAAACATTTGGCGATAAAATATCAAAAATTATGATTTTATTTATGATTTTTAGAATATTTTTTTCGGTCAGAATTTTCAAAAAGGTCTATTTTTATCAAACTATCAAGCATAATCTTTTTTTCAATATAAAATATATAATTATTAATGTTGAATTTTAGTTTATTATATTTCTTACTGTTGAAAAAATGTCTATATTTTCTTTTTATTTTTTCATTAATATTCCCTTGTTGTTGGCTGAGTGTTTTTCTCTTCTGCTTGTTGGAGAAATTTTTTTTATTTTTCGTTAGTTTTATTTTCCATTTTAAATCATAATTAAAAAATTAAATCGCCAAGATAAATTATTAATTTATATGATAAAATTTTTTCGCATCTTCCATTTATACATGAATTAATTTCAATTAAGAAATATAATTTTACAAAATTTTCTATATTTATTTCCTTAACTTTTTTCTTTTCCTTTAAAATTTTGCTTATTATTTTTTGTTGCATTTTTCTCTTTTCGTATATTTGTACATATTTAAGCCTAAATATTATTTGAATTAATGTTGATGAGTTATTGGTTCGTTTAAATGGTTAAATTGGCCGTTTCGTCGAATTATTTTTTATTGAATTTTTGTAACTATAAAATTTGATTTAAAATTAGATATTTTGAAAATAAGACGAAAATGAATTTTATGTTAAAGATTCTTTATCCAATAATTAAAGAATTTTTTTTATTTATATGCGTTTTTTATTGTTCAATAAAATTATTTTTCAAGTAATTATTTTTCTTCATAAATTTTATTGTTTATATCTCATGTCACGAAGCCGAAAACAGTTGCATTACAATAAATGAAAGCCTTCAGGATGCAAAATCGCACATTTTTGTGCATGGCTGGGAAGTCCTTTTTTCTTGTAATTTTCTTTTTTTAACATTTAGGAATTTTTTTTATTTATATGCGTTTTTTATTTTTCATTAAAATTATTTTTTTCAAGTATTATTTTTCTTAATAAATTTTATTTTATTATATCTCATGTCCCGAAGCCGAAAACAGTTTCAAATCCATTAGCAAATACTTTATATTAGGTATTATTTAAAAATCATAAATCAACGATTAATTAACACTTTTAAAAGAATTAAATTAAATTTTTTTATGAAGTTTATTTGTAATTAATTATTTAATCAGTAAAAAGTTATTGTTTCGAAACTATTTTAATAAATAAAATACATGTCTATTTTTTAAAATGCTAATGTGAACAAAAAATGAAAATTCGCAAATAGAAAGAAAAAAGAGAACTTCGAATTACGAAATTTAATATAATTAATAAGATCTTCAAAGTTAAAATCGAAAGGAAATTGGCATAAAAATTAAAATTTTTATTTTTTGACATTCTTAGAAAAATAGTGAGTTATCTGTCAACAAAGTTATATTCATAAGAGGTTTGAAATTAACAATTGAGAATTATTATTTGTTGTACTTTTTTTTATTTTTGAGAACAATCACTTAACCACATTTTAGAGTAGAGCGGACTGGGACCAAAACATGGACAACTGAGTACATCTGAGTACCGAAGTCCCGGTTTTGACCGGGACCGGGACCAGTCCCGTTTTTTCCTCGGTTTTCGCAGCCAAAAATTCCCGGGTTTTTTCAATTTTCTTCAAATATCCATTTGTAAAATTGTGTCCGTTATACTTTGGCCGTTAGAAAACATTTTTTAATTATTTTGTTTTTTAATTTATTATTTTGATTATTTAGGCTTTTCTTCATTATTTTTTGCTTTCACTTATATTTTTAGTGTTTATTTTCTTTGAATTCTTCACAATATAGGTGTAGTGTTAAATATTCATTTTTTATGGTTTGAATGAACTAGTGATTGTAATTAATTAATTATACAATTAATAAAAAAGATTAAATTATAATACAATTGCCAATTTTATTTAAAACAATTTAAATTATAATGAAGTTAAATAAAATAAATTTGCTTTCAAATACTTAATTTTATATTCATTTATAATTATATATTATATAGTTCATGTTTTTATATATTTGAAAAAATATATTAATATATAAATTTTTATAAATTAATTTTAAATATTTAAGTATTTTACAATTTATATTAAGGTTTAATTTACAAATCCAAACGAAAATTATTTTCTTTTTTCAAAATAACTATAAATGTCGGAATAATTTCGGCTAATTCTACCGATGGTTTTTTTTACCGTTAATTCATGAAGTATATTTAAAGGTTTGATATAACAGCATATATTTTAGTGTACATGTCTTATTATATTTATTATTTCTTTTTTTCGAAATATGAAAAGATTTTAATTATTATTTTTATCCTTAATTAAGTTATTCTTGTTTTTACAATTGGATAATTTCAATGTTTATACAAAATTCAAAATTTAAAAATTATGATTCCTTTAAATAATTTATCTTATAAAATGAACTTTTTTAGTTGATTAATATATTTTAAGTTGAATAATTCTAGCTTCATTTTTTATTAAATTTACATATCATTTTGAGTATCATTATGTTCAGATGGTCTAGTTAGATACTGCGGAGAAGAGATCATGAAATTGCTTAATAATAAAGCAATATTATATGATATAAATTTTTAAGGTTTATAAAAAGTAAAGAGTTTTTATCGGTACTTTTTTGATATTTTTCAAATTATTATTTTTACTTATTCTCATTTAAAATCGCTAAAAGATATCCATCTTAATCCACAATTTTGCTTTTCAACTAATTTTATTTTAAGTCCATCAGGGTCGTCCTTGCCTCGCCTCAGGGACCAGTTTTTTTATTAACAAAGAGAAAATTCATGGATTTAATTTTATTATGACTTGAATAAAGTATGGCTGATTAAAAGTGACCAAAGATTGAAGATTTATTATTATTATTATTATTCAATTATTTTGACGGCAATCGTAAAGAATTAATGTTCTTGTTATTTTATCTTCGAATATGTTCAAACTAATAAAATAGCAATTTATATAATTAATTAATTTTAATAAAATACTCCACACTTATATTAAACTAAAAGTTATATGAATTTATTAAAAGAATATCAGAATAAATATTAAATTTACAAAAAAAACAACTTAATTTTTGAGTTTTTTTTTTTGAAAAATGAAGGTAGATTGAGCAGTTTGTAAGATGGAAATTAAAAATTATCTACTGATATGTGAGAAGACATAATATAATTTTAGTAAATAAACTTAATTTGACTATTTTGCAAAATTTGAATAATTAAAATAAATACAGACCACTTACGCAAAAAATATTTATTCTTAGAAATAAATAACCACATAAAATTAAGAGCGTAAAATATCAAAAAAACTTGCAATTAAAGAAACGCTTCCATAAAAATTACTAAAATTAAAATTACCAATAAATTATTTAAATCAATAAAATAATTAAAAACACCAAGCATATGTTTGGAGAACACCATCATTGGCAATACTAATATCCTAGCCATGATATTTGACGACGACATAAATATTCAATAAAATTTAAAAATCAATGTTATATATGAAAATTAATAAAGTATAAATACTTTTGTAAAAAAATAATACAGAAAATACTTAACGGATAAGCGTGAAAAATACTAAAGAAAAGAATTAATAAAAACAATTATTAATACAAATAATTAATTAAGTGTATTTTGAAACAAAATAAAGATTATTGGTAAAATTTTATGCATATGAAAGATGGAAAATGAAAAATAAGGTCCTAAAAGACCAAATTAAAGGATGGTCTGAATATAATCAATTTTTATTCTTATGTGCAACAGTTGAATAAAAACTTTAATTTTTTTCATGAAATTTTTGAGACTTTAACAGATAATTTTGGATAATATTCTAAAACAAGCAAAAACTAATAAATTTATATACTAATAATATACATACGATAAAGAATAAAAGATACTAATATCGAAATCATTGTGATAAACATAAATTACAATTGATTAAAAAGTAGAATGAATTTCCAAAAAATTTTGACTTTTCTGGGCCAACAATTTTTTAATGCAAAAAATAAAACATTAAGAGGTGCAATATTAAAAGTGCAAATAAAATAATTTCATAATCAATGTTCATTTTCATCTCACGAACCAGCTTATACTTAATTAAGAAAAGATTTTAACAAAAATATATATACCAAAAATCAAATAATAAATAAAAGGACCATTGTATAAAAACCTGAAAAAATTGAAAAGATTTCTCTTTTTGGTCTTTTTGCAATATAAAAACTATTATATGAAAACTAGAGCTCGACCTGGCCCAGGGTCCAGGCCTGGATTTTTCCTGGACCCAGGTCCAGGTCCAGGCCATTTTTCGGCAACCTGGATTTTTCCTGGATCTGGGTTTTCCTGGATTTTTATCTAGGAAATCCAAGTCCAGACCAAAGGTGAAAAAATCCAGGTCCAGGCAAAATACGAAAAAACCTAGATTTCCTGCACAAAATTTTAGAATTTATTATTTCAAGTGACCTATATTTTTTAAAGTCAATTAATTGATTTTTTTCCAACATTTGTTTGCTTTTCAAAACAAATTTCAGAAAATTCAGGATAAGACCTGGATCCAGGTCACAAGGAGCCTGGATTTTTCCTGGACTTGGATTTTTGTCCAGGAAATCCAAGTGCAGGTCCAACATAGAATCCAGGTCCAGACCCAGGTCCAGGCTTTTTTCAAAATGTCGAGCTTTAATGAAAACATAAAAATATCCACCATCCGCCTAAAATGCACAAGACTTCTGAACTTCAAAAAATAATTTAAAAAATAATAAAAAAAATAATTACTAATAGATAAAATTATAAATTTGTAATTATAAATTTAGCTAAAAAAATAATTTCAAAAACAGATTAGAGCAATGAAATAAAATTACAATTCAGAAGGCAAAAAAAAAAATATGTTTTTTGGGTTCATTTACCTGTTATAAATTAATTAAAAAAATTTTTTATATTAATAATAAAAAATTATTTATATTTGAAATTAAATTCTTCATGAATTAATAATTTATTCGAAAATACTATAATTGTTAAATCTTCATAAGATAAAAACAAAATAATAATTCAACTAAATTAAATTTTAAAAAACATTTTTTAATTATTGGATTAAAAGAAAAAATAACCAATGAAAATAAATATATAGAATTTATATATACAATTGATTGAATAACAAGTATTATTTATTTAATATTAAAACCAACTAAATTTGTTTTAAGGAACATTTTTCGGAAAATTTTCATTCCATGTTTTTGTTATATTTTATTTTATTTTAAAGTAATTTTAATAAGAAATAAGAATAACAAAAAATTGACAACTCGAAAATAAATAATCTTGGGGCAAATTAATTCATCAACGTCAAATAATATTTCAAATATAAAAATAATACAAAATCTCAACTAAAATATAATCTTTTTTTAAATATTTTAGAAATCAGAAGAAAAATGAACTAATAAAAAAATTGAAAAATAAATGAAAATAATTTAAATGGAAAAAACAAATTTAATACAAAAATGTGAATTGGACAAAGATTTTAAGCAGAAATTACAATTTTAGAAAATATAATTTTATAGGCATAAAGAAAATATTCTATTAAATTGGTTAATGAAATCCTAATAATTATTTGTTTTCAACCAATATTTATCTATAAAATAACGCGAGGCTAAGATCATTATTAAGTATGCCTTTTATATTGCTTAAATAAATATAAACTTAAAAAACAACATCTTATTTATAATAGAATTTAACTCGAAAACTCAAACTGTAAAATATGAATAAATTCTTTTAATTTTTATCCAAGCATTATTATTTTTGGTAGAAATGGAAATAAACAAAAAAATGGTTTATTGAAATTTTTGAATCAAAAATGTTAAACTCGAAAATTTGGACTTTCGACTTTTTTATTCAAATCTTGTCCGGGGTTTTGTAATTAACCGTATGAATGTCAGAGTCACGAAGAACTTGTTTTTTTGTCACTGACGCACTTTCCGGGAGCCTATCAAAGCACTGAAAAAGGAAAATTATAATCATTTTTTTGAATATTGGAAATAAAAAAAACTCCATAGACAAATTCAACTAAGAATTATCAAATGATTATTTAAATGACGAAATAATAAAATAAAAATATTATAAAAAAATTAAAAAAAAAATAATAAATAAAAAATACAAAATCAAATTTTTGTACAAAATTGTCAATCTTACGAATTGCTATTGACCAAAAATTATATGTAGACATGAAATTATTTAATAATTAGGGCTTATTTATATTTTTAAGCTCTAAAAACTGCAAAAATTGATAAGCTTTAGGCTCCAAAAAACCCCAAAATAGGTATTAAAAATTAAAAAATACAAATAACAAAATCAATTAAATAAAATTAAAATTAAGCCAAATTTTTATCGATAAATTCTTTAAACTCAAAAATTCTTTTCAAAAAATAAATAAATAAATAAATAATTTTAAGAGATGAATTCTTGAGAACTTTTTTCATTTCTTAAGCTGTGTATTTTTGCAAATAATTTAGAATCGATTCTTATGGGTATATTTTTTTCTTAAATTTCCATAATGTCTACCCTAGGGATGTATTTTCGTTTTTATTGAATTTTTGTTATAAATTTTGGGAAAAACGTCAAAACAGAGCTGAACAGCCCCCCAAAAAAAATTTGTTTGCGTTCGTTTCAGGCCAATAGGAACCAGGAAAAAATAGGCAAAAACCAAAAAATACTAACCCTACTAAGAATCGAGAACTGAAGAAGCGAAAGCATATATTAAGTAATTGAATTCAAAAAATTAAATATGTTTTAATGCGGATTAATTTATTACCACTGATTTGATAAATGCTAAATAATAGAAGCTCATTCGAAGCCCTAATTTTTTGACCATTTATAGACCAATACAATTATCAATAAAAAAATACTTAATAGAATTATAAGAAAATACAATTAAATTAGTAGTTAAACATTGAAAATATTATATATTTATATTTGTATTATAAATAATTAAATAATGATTGAAGAAAGATTTTAAAATATAATAATACAGAAAAATTAAGTTATTATTTTAAATACGAACAAATTATAAAATGTATATATATCAAAGGAATGAGCTAAAAATATTTTTTACTAAATCACTTAAAACTTTAATTTAAATAAATATGAAACCTTCAATCTAATAATTCTGGAAAATATTTAAATAATTATCGTTAAAAAAAATAAATTTATATTAATTGATAAAAAAAAATAGTGTATATAAATTGAAAATAACTTAAATAAATAAATTTACTTAAAAAGTGAAAAACCCAATAAATAATATAAATAAAATGAATAGAATTCATTTGTTTTATTTATATCTTTTGTTGAAAATCCTCATCCTTCACCATTTAAGAAAACAAATGGATGATTGGCAAGGCAATGATTTTTTATTAACAAAAAATATGAATAAATTATTAAAATTGAAATAAAATTAATGACAACGGCAAATAAAAAATCTTAATACTTTTTTCTAAAAAAAATAAATCTTTAACTTTTTAAACCAATCAATTACATTTGTAAAGATTTTTTAATTGTTAGAATATCATTAATTAAAACATTTAAAGCCTTCTATAATTTTATTATATTTTAATCCTAAATACATTTTTATTAAGATATGAACAACAAATATTATGAATAATACTAATTATTGACCATGGGTTCTAATCTTTTTATAATATTTATGAAAAACAAATAATTGGTTAAATTGTCCACCTGATAGAAAAAATAAATGAATTTATTACATCAAATGAATAATTTATAAATATCTTTTTAACTTTGTTGAATCCTTTTAAAATTATTTTTAAAAAGACAAAAAATTATGCCGAAAATATTAAAAATATCAAAATTCTATTTATAAATTTGATCATTAATCTTTGACAAGAAAGAAAAAACAAATTTAGATGTTTATTTTACATTTTTAATTATATTTGACTCAACAAAACTTATAACGAAATAAAATGAGACAAAATTTTAAATTGCTTGAAAAAAAATAAATGATTAATGACAACTTCCTTCTTTTTAAAATAAATAATAAATTTAATTATATAAAAGTATATCGGAACTAATGAAAAATTAATCTTATAAAATTCAAAAACAATAAACGATATATTCTTAAATTCAAAAAAGTCGACCCTTGAGCTGTGTTTTAGGCGGTTTTATTCCTTTTTCATCAACAAGAAAGAAAATTTAATTTGAAAGTTTTCAAAATGTAATATAAATAAAAATTAATATAAATTATTTTCTAAAATGTACATTATATTTATGCTGAAAATGAGGCATCAGCAAACTGAAATGGCCGCCCGTGATAATTAAATTATGTGTAAGTATATAAGAGAAAAATTATAAAATAAACATAATAAAATTTATAACATTCATTAATTTCGGAACGCAATCTATAAATGTAAAAGGATATGAAATATTATACATAAAAACATTTAAAAAACCAATTCAAAAATAAATTATATTTAAAATTTTTGAAAAAAAATACCAAATGTCCGATAAAGGCATTTACGAATTTTTCTTGAAAATGAATTGGCAACAGCTGCGGCATGAATTGTTGAATATATTTTTATTAAAACAAATAAGAAAAGAAATATCTGTCTTTAAAAAAACCTTTTTAAGATCTAAAGTAAAATTAAAATTATTTTGTTTATGTGAATTGGAACTAAAAAACAGCAGTAATTAATTGCATCATATAATAAAGAAATAAAGCAAAATTAATTATCTTAAATTAAATATGTGATAAAAGAAGTCATTCAATGAAATAAACAATTAGTCTGTCGATTAATTAAGGAAATTTTAATTGGAGGAAAAAAAAGCAGAACAAAAAAATTAAAAATATGCAAAATTATATTTTAACCAAGCTGGAATTAATTGGCAATTAAAATAAATACAATTTTTAACATTATTAATTCCCAATTTTTTTTTTAATTTTCTTATATATACCATAAATGTCGTTGAATAAGATAATTTAAAATTCTCATAGTTTTTATAAAAGAAAAAATAGTGTTGATTAGTTTTAGTTTTAATAAAAACACCTTTATATATAAAATAATAATCTTTTGTAAAAAGTGAGTAAATAAAAACAAAATACTTATTTTGGGAGATGAAACTAAAGTTTAAAAAATTTATTCTTTATTTAATTGAACAAAATAAGCATCAAAATCAAAATAATTTTTAACAAGTTGAGCATTAAAAATTCTAGAAACAAAAATTAACAAATTAAAATCTTATGGCAAATTCTGAAGAGCTTTAATATAATTATTTAATTAATAAGCAAGTAGAACACCACTTCAATTGATTAAATTGAAAATTAATTGCAAAATTTAATTAACCAAAAATCAAACAAATAAAAAATTTGTAATGTGTCCGGAATCCCTATTTTAATTTATTTTTCAATTTAGGAATTAAATATTTAAAAAATAAAAAATAATTTCTTTCTTTATTCTTAATAAAAAATAAATTACAAAGCATTTCAATATTAAATTTTTAACAAAAGAAAAGAATAAATATTTATTTTATCGTGTTCTATAGAAATTAAATTATTTAATAATTTGATTAAACCTTGAAAATATAAAAATTTAATAAAGTCAATAAATAAAAATAATTCATTAAAGCTAGAAGTATATTATGTTAATAACTTTAATAATACTAAAATTAAAAAATTTAGTTAATCCGCTTGTAAATTCTTTCTTTTATAAAAAATTAAATTTCTTTTTTTTTTAAAAAAAAGAAAAATTCAGATTAGTTCAATAAAATGAAATCCAAATTCTACTGCATAAATATTGCTACGAATTTGCGAATTAAAGCCGAATTTTAAATGATAAAAAGGAGAGTAATTGACAATATTTTTGAAAATAGTTTTAATTAAAATTTGCTGATAAAATTTTTATTATCTTATTCAAATAAAATAAATAAAACAACTTGTAATTTTTTTTAAAACTTTTTAAAAAAAATAATATATAATGCTTTTTCATATATCCGATGAATTGATTAAGTTTTCATTTTTAAAGTATTCAATAAGAATAACTTGGCGTTAATGAATTTTGTCATTATTCATTTATTTATTATATTTATAATCAATTTATAATTCTCCATTAATTTGATTTTATTTTCCTGAATTTTTTTATTTACTCGAATTTTAAATGTAAATAAAAATGTTAATTCGACTTTGCGCTCATTCCAAATTCGTACAAAATTTACTTTTTGGACTAAATAATATATAAAAATTTAAAAATACACAAAATCATTATGATATATTTTATTTTTTTATTTTTAATATGTAAATAAGTAATATGTATAAAATTTTAAAGAAAATTTTATCCAAGTAATGTCATAAAAAATATGCATAAATTTTTAATAAAGTGTATGAGAATTAACATTTTAAAACTCAAAAATAAAATTTTATTAAATGAATACTAAATAATCAAATTCTCTGAATAAATAATTTGCGAGTCTGAAAGTGGTCTCAAAAAACGACTCTTTATTAAACTTTATAAAGGAAACAAAAAGCTAATTAAAAATTTATGTAAAAAAGAAATTAAGAAATACTAATTTAAATATTAATTTCCGTCATTTTCATTTTGATAATTCAAATAACACTCCTCGTTTTTATTAAAAAGATTTTTAGTAAAAAATATTTGTTTTTTCTAAGTGTTCTATGAGTAAATTATGGTTTTATATATTTTATAAAATTGCTACTGGCACCCACCTTATCTTGCAGTTCAGGTGGCATAGTGAGTGTTATCAATATTATATTTAGTTTTTTATCATTGACTTTTTAAATTGCTTAATAATACATAAATTTTTTATCTTTTTGCTTATTTAGAATTTTCATTTTCTGAAAATAATAGGTTTTTTGCTTTATAATCTATTATCAATGTAAATAATATGGTTTTTGAAACACACTGGTCTATTCGTTTAAATTAATTTATAGTTTTTTATTTATAATAATATAAAAAATATTTACAATTGATTTTCAATACCAAATAATTATAATTATATCTAATAATTTTTGAACAGATATAATTTAAATTTAAATTGCTTTTTTCCGTTTGGGTTTTAATTTTCGCTGTTTTTTACAACATTCTGTTCCAAAATTATGAATTAATTTTTTATCTTTTTTCAAATTTTCCCTTGCCAAATGAAATTTAAAAAATTAGAAAAAATCATGTAAATTTCATTTTATTCTAGTAATGTTTTAAAATGTATAATATATATGAAGGTATTTTCTTTTTTTTAATTAATTTTAAACTTAAGCTTTAATTTTTATCAAAAATAATAGATCTCCAACTTGCAATTTGTTTTATCTCATTTCGATTGCCTTCATCTTTAGACTTTATCAAAATGCGGACTAAAACATCCGCTTATTTAAATAAATAATTGGACAATTTATAATAATATTTTCAGATAAAAATTCAAAGTTATAATTTTAAATATTTTGTTACTTCAATTGATGAATAATATTATTTTACTGATTTAATGTATTTTTGATTTAAATTATAGTTTATATTCCATTTTTAAAAGCATATTTTTCAAATAAACTTTCAATAAACAAAAATAAATTTTCTAAATATTAAATCTTTTATGTGCTGAATTGTACTTTCAAAATTAATTGCCTTAATCATTTTTACAAACAAAATCAAATTTTTTATATCACATTTTTATATTTAATAAATTTTCTTTTGATTATTTTCAACTTCTATTAAATATAATTATAAAAGATTGAAAAACTTTCTTCGCTGATTTTTTAGCTGAAAAATAAGCACAGATTTGTTAATTGGTGTCGCGGAACTTTTAAAAATTTTTAATAAAAAATGAATTTTTATGGGTTAAACTTTTTTTGTTTTCGAACCCATTGTTGCTAAGTGAACTTGAATTTCAAGAGTTTTTCCCATTATGTACTTTAAAAAATTCGGTAGATAAATAACGAATAAATTGTAAAAAAGAGCTAAATCAAAATAACTAACAATAATAATTTATTCAAATCTTTAATTTATATTTAGGAAATTTTGGAATTTAATTTAATTTCTTTTTTTATTTGTGTAAATTAAGAAATTATTTAATTAGGCTCATTTAGATATTTTTAAATTATTGCAAATTTATTAAAATTATTTATTTTTTAATGCTTCTCTATATTTTCTTATTGCCAATTTTGTCAAGCATGATTTTATTTCTTAGAAATTCGCAATTTTATAAATAGATACAGGCAAAAGGGTATTATTATTTTAAAAGCTTTACATTTTTTAATCTTCTATTTTTATTTATATTAAATACTTGGCTTCCTTCCTCTGCGCTTTCTGCTGACAACGGCGCCTGCCGCATGAATATTTATTTTTTTTATTAATTGTATTTATAAATTATTATGCATTAAATAAGCAGTATTCTGCGCTTTCAAGCTTTTTGATTAAAATCTATAATATTTCTTAAATTGTAAATTTATTATTTTTAAATTACTATGTGATTTAAATTTGTTGTGTCTCAATAACTTTGGACACACAAATAATAATAAACAAATAAATTTATGTCGGAGGACAAATGGAGAACAAAATATAAATGCAAATGAATGGGAGAAGGAACCAATGTTAGGGAGGAGGGAGAGCTTAAATAACAAAGTGAATGAGGGGAAGTGGGGGTGGGCACGTCACATAATTAATCAATAATAAAAGGGCGCCAAATTCAAATGTTCACTTCCAACACCTCCCTTCTTTAAGCTGAACCCTCAGGGGTTTGGCGAGAAGCGGATCGGCGCTTTCCGTTGGCGTTGCGATCGACGCGGGGCCAAAGGAGGACTCGGAGTCCGATGCTTCTGCGGAGTCCGAATTGGTGACGGTTGCGGAGTAATCACGCGAATCGGTGATGGGTCCCGGTTGTGCTCTTCTTGAGCCTGGGGTGGGATCCTTACCGTACCGTCCTCTTCGAGAGGATAACGGCGTCGCAGTTGGTTTGCGTGCCGATGGACGACTCTTCCGAGTGCCGGAACGTGGACGCGATACGTCGGGGACTTTTCCAATCTTTCGATGATGGTCCCATTAAGCCAAAATCTTTTTCCACGGTTGAAGTTCAAAAGCAGAACCGGGTCATTTGGCAAAAACTCAACCGATTTTGATCCGTGGTGTTGATCAAATTGACGGGCCATTTTTCGCGCATAATCAGCTTGTGATTTGCGGATTTTGGCTGGGTCGATGACTTCGGCTTGTTCTTCCTTCGGATGGACGAGAGACAGCTGAGTTCGAAGCCTTCGACCGAAGAACAATTGATCGGGCGAAAGTCCGTTGAGTGCCGAATTCGGGGTTGTCCTGTAGGCGAGAAGCATCTTTTCTGCCCAAAATTTTCCATCTTTGGCGCATTTCTTCATGGCCCTTTTGAACGTATCAACGAATCTCTCCGCTTGGCCATTGGATTGCGGGTGATACGGCGGGGTGAAGGTATGCTTGATGCCAAACTCGCTGCAAAATTCCTTAAATTCTGCGGCATGGAATTGAGTGCCATTGTCTGACACGATTTCTTCCGGAAATCCGAGTCGGTAGACAATTGATCGGAGGACTTGAAGAGTTGCTGGTGTCGAAATTCGGTCCATTCGGTATACTTCAGGCCATTTTGAAAATGAGTCGATCAAAATCAAATAGGAGTGGTCATCTGAACAGGGACCGGCGAAATCGATGTGAATGCGTTGGAATGGTCGTGAGCAAGACGTCCATGGGGCTAACGGTGCCTTGCGTGGACTCTTTTGGGCGCTCTGGCAATCTTCACATTGCCTGACCATACGCTCGATTTCCAAGTCCAATCCGGGCCAGTACACGTGCTGACGGGCGAGGGCTTTCATGCGCACTATTCCGGGGTGTGCCATGTGTAAAGCCTTGATGATGCGTTCACGAAGTTGGGTCGGAACGATCACTCGCTTCCCGTAGAGCAAAACTCCGTCAATCTCTAAAATTTCCTTTCGCTTAGGAAAATATGGTGAGAGATCAGGGTCGGTGCACTTTTGAGGCCAGCCGTTTTTGGTGTGATCAGAAATTTTTCTAAGAATTTCGTCGTTTGATGTCGATTCCGAAATCTCTGCTTTCGTGATCGGCAATTGATCAGTGGCAGTTTGGAGGATGGCGTTGATGTAGCAATCTGTCTCTGTGCAGATATTAGCTATCAAAATGTCTTCCTCGGGTCGGGGGTAATTGGCGATTAAGCGGGACAGTACATCGGCTTGTCCAAAGGATGACGTGTTGATGTACTTGATGTCGAATTCGTAATTGGACATGATCAGTGCCCAACGTTGAAGACGACTCGCCGCATAAATCGGTATTCCCTTTTTCGAGCCAAAAATCGCCAGCAATGGCTTGTGGTCCGTGAGAAGAGTAAATTTCCGACCAAATAACATTCGGTGGAATTTTTGGACCGCAAAGACGAGAGCCAATGCTTCTTTTTCGATTTGGCTGTAGTTTTTCTGTGCGTCGTTGAGGGTGCAGGACGCGTGCTCAATGACTTTTTCCGTTTTGTCCGGAAAAATATGGCTGATTGTGGTGCCAATTCCGTCTTTTGATGCGTCTGCTGCCACGACGATTGGGAGAGACGGGTCGAAATGGGTGAGCAGAAGGTCCGACAGCATGATTTGCTTGGCCTTTTCAAAGGCGGTATGCTGTTCGTCGGTCCATTCCCATTTCACGTCCTTTCGGAGAAGTTGGTCCAGTGGTTCGCGAATTTCGCGCATGGACTTGATAAATCTTCCGTAATAATTTAATGCGCCGAGAAATGAGCGAAGGGTGCTCAAATCATGCGGTGGCGGCATTTGGCGAATTGCTTCTGATCGTCCGGGGTCGGGGCGAATTCCTTTCGCTGAGATGACGTGGCCGAGGAAAAGCAATTCCGATTGGAGGAATTTGCATTTATCTAATTGGATTTTGAGGCCAAATTCCTTGATTCGTTTGAAGAGCTTGTAGAGCGAAGAAATGTGCTCGTCAAGCGTTTTAGAGGCGATTATGCCGTCGTCGAGGTAGGCAAATGCGCCTGGGATGCCTGAGACGATTTGGTCCATCAAATGTTGGAAAATTGACGGAGCAGATTTGACGCCAAATGGGAGGCGCTGGCATTGGAAGAGGCCACGGTGGGTGTTTATTCCACAAAGGTGTTTGGATTCCTCATCCAATTCCATCTGCAAATACGCGTCTCGGAGGTCGAGATTGGAGAAATAGACGGAGCCGCTGATGGCCGTGTAAATATCTTCGGGCCGGGGCAAAGGGTGTCTATTCAACTCGAGCGAATTGTTGAGGCCGGTGGAAAAGTCGATGCAAACGCGAGTTTTTCCATTCTTCTTCATTACGGCCAAAATCGGTGCTGCCCAATGGCTGAACTCAATTGGTTTGATGGCTCCAATCTGCAAAAGCCGGTCCAACTCTTCGTTGACGGCATTGAGGGCGCCGTGTGGGACGGTTCGTGCCTTGCAGAATGTTGGGTGAGCATCGGGTTTGAGAATCAAATGGGCCTTTGCTTTGGTGCAATGGCCTAATCCGGGGCCAAAAACATCCGAAAAATCAGCCTGGAGTGCCTTGGTGAGCGATTCCAAATCCAAAATTTTGTGGATTGGCTGAGGAATGGCCATGGCGTTGATTTCTGCTGGGGCTGGTTGAGCTTTTGGGTGGATGTCGGGGTGCATGATTTCACGCGGGATGACTTCCAAAGCCTCAATCCAGGGCAGTCCGAAAAGATCGTAGTTGATTTCGGAGCTGACGTATGCCACAAGCTTTTTGGGTGCTTGATTCGGTTGGCAAACGTCGCAGACAAATTTTCCTTCGATGTTGAATGGAACTTCATTACAGTTCCGCGTTTCAATGTCGGGTTTGTCAAGTTTTGGCGAACCCAGCTTTTTCCACGTTTTGACGGTGAGAATGGTGGCTTGAGCACCAGTGTCGATGTTCATCAAAATCTTAATTCCATTGATGATGAACGTGAGTCGCCACCAGCGGCCTGCTGCGGTTCCAATTCCCATGCAGTGGGATTTGACAACGACGGTGTGGACGGATCGCTCACTGCGATTTCTCGCTTGGTTGGAGCTGCGTCGGCATGCCTTAGCAATGTGCCCTTGTCCTTGGCATTTATGGCATGTGGCGTCCTTGAATCGGCAATCCGTGCGCCAATGATCCGACTGTCCACATGAGCCGCACGGATGCGTTGGTGATCCGCGGCTTTCTTTGCCGTAATTGGTGTTCGATGGACGCGCGGGTTGCTCCTTTGCATTGTTGGCCCTCTTGGGTTGTTGCGGTATTTTGCCTTTTGGGTCCCTCCACTGTTGTGGCCGGGTGTGGATGGCATGGGTTGCAACAGGAGGTGATGCCAATGTGAGCGCGCTGTCCTTCACCAGTTGGATGGTCCTTAACTCCTCTTCGATTTGCTTGAGCGTGATTTGCGTGCCGTTTTTCTGTGCTTCTTCGAGCATTTTCAGGCACTTTTGACGCAAATCGTGGTGCTCGTCGCGAAGTGCAATCACGAGGATGATGCACTTTAGCTGCTCCTTTGTCAAGCTGAGGTCGGCATTTTCACAGGCGGCGTTGATGTGTGCCACCAAGGATGTGATGTCTTGGCTCGGCTTTTGTCGAATTTGAAAGCATTCGAAGCGGCGGACGAAAAGTGAGCGGGTTTCGGCGAACAAATCCTTGAGCTTTGTCAGCGATTCGCCCCATTTAACCTGATCGGGTTGGGTTGGGCTGATGCTGTCTCTGTACTTGTTGTACTCGTCGTCGCCCAACTTTCCAAGAAGAAGCCGAACTTTGGTCGGTTCGGGAAGCTCCTTTCCGTCCTCTTCTATCAACACTCCAAATCGCTTGAACCATCGATCAAATGTATTGCCGCATTCCGAATCGTAGCGGAATTTGGTGATTCGATTGTCCAAGGAGCTGGCCAGAGTCGCGTGTGCCAGTGAGGATGAGGCCGAATTTGCAGGTGCCGCATTTCCGGCAAAACGTGCAAAAACTGCGTCGAGCACTTGCTGCAGTTGGGTGGCGTCCATTGGCTTTGACTCGTCCGGTGATCAGCAAATAACCACGCAGAGTGGCTCCTCACCCGCCTAGGGACTATTGGATGTCGAAATTGAAGAAAACCGCGTCTTGCGGAACCTCACCCGCCTAGGGACTTTTGGTTTTTTTGTTGAATTGAACCGCTAAACTTTAGCGGACCTCACCCGTATTGGGTCTATTGGTTTTGGTTTTGCTGGGGGTTGCTGCAGGTCGGTGTCTTCGGTTGGGTGAAGAACGGCAGCTGACTGCGCCAATTGTTGTGTCTCAATAACTTTGGACACACAAATAATAATAAACAAATAAATTTATGTCGGAGGACAAATGGAGAACAAAATATAAATGCAAATGAATGGGAGAAGGAACCAATGTTAGGGAGGAGGGAGAGCTTAAATAACAAAGTGAATGAGGGGAAGTGGGGGTGGGCACGTCACATAATTAATCAATAATAAAAGGGCGCCAAATTCAAATGTTCACTTCCAACAAAATTCTTATTCATTAATGAATTAGTTTTATTCATTTTTATGTTTTTATTTTTAGCTTTCTCTCAATGTTTTGTTTATTGCCTCAATATTTTTACGGTAAAATGTTTTATTATTAATTGCTCTAATTTATTATTCATTGCCTTTTTTATCATAAATAGAATATAATTTACTTTGAGAAGACTTTTTGTGATGACATTTTTTATTATTCTTTATGCTTATTAGAAAATTGTCGCGACGACGCGAAATCCTAAGATAAAATCCAAGATAAAAAAGACAAAAAATAAAAAACACTAGAAAGTAAAATGGGGAAAATAAAACATAAATAATAAAAAATAATTTTTATATTTAATTTGGAAAAAAAACACATTACAAAAACTATCAAAAATATAATTATAAAAATGGGAAAACCTTTTGAAATGAATAACGGAAAATGGTTTGAAAAGGAAAAGTGCTTTTCCAAGGAATGAAAGGGAACGAAAATTAATTAATATGATTAATACAATGTTACGAATGAGATTCCGTTCGTAAACAAATTATTAATGTTTAATAAAATATATTAAAGAAATGGAAATTGTAAAGGGAAAACGGAAAAGCGAACAATTAATGGGAAAATGGCAAACCCAAACGGATACAATAACAAAAACAGATTTTAATTAAAATAAGAAATTGTAGCGTACTTTGGTGCCAAAAAGTCGTATTTAAAGGGGTGGGCTTTTCCGGAAATTTCAGATTCGACACAAACGGTTCCCTCCGAAGTTTCCCGGCACCCGCCCACCGCCTTTCACTGCACCCGGCCTTCGCTGCTCCCTGTCTGTGCCTTGACCCGAGCGCCTTCCCCTGTGCCTCCCCATCCCGAAGTGCCCTGCGCCTTCCCCTGTGCCGCCCCATCCCGAAGTGCCCTCCCTTTCCGTTGCCATTCTGGCCTTTTGATTTTTGCCGCATTTTTTCTTTTTGTATTTTGTTTGCCATTACCAATTTTTGCCGCCCCTTTTTTTTGTCGTTCCCATTGTAATTGTTGCCCCACCATTTTTTGTATTTCCCTCACCGTCCCGATTGGGACGGTTTAATTACCCAAGTTTGAGGTCGTCACAATAAACATACTCTTATTAAAATTGTGCCCAACTTGGTCTATTTGCCTGGACGAAAACCGGCACGA
The DNA here is from genome assembly GCA_023374025.1 of Heterodera schachtii. NCBI lineage: Eukaryota > Metazoa > Nematoda > Chromadorea > Rhabditida > Heteroderidae > Heterodera > Heterodera schachtii. The sequence goes on from SIJG01000021.1 coordinate 1,375,584, forward strand.
CTCATCGCTCTCCGATCGGTCCCGACCCCCTACGTTTCTCCCGACGGCCACTCTGCGCGCCTCGCCCATTTCCTCCCTTTCCCGTCCCCGTCACCCCGCAGAGTTCGCCGCAAATTTTTTGTCGCCCCGACAAAAATTGGTGCCACGACCCGGGAACCCCGTGCTCTTCCTGCTGTGCCCGTTCGTCCAACTGTGATCCGCCAGTCCTGCTATCCCGCTGTTCGCTGTTCGTCCTGCTGTGCCCGTTCGTTCTGTTCTGCCCGTCGTCTGTGCCCGTTTGTCCTGCTGTGCTCGTTTGTCCTGCCGTGCCCGTTCACTTTGTGCTGCCTGTTCGGTCTGCACCTGATTGTCACATTCGCCGCGCATCGCCGCGCAACTGCTCGTTCATCCGGAAGTATAAGGGTCACCAAGCCCAAACCCAATTAAAAAAAAAACACACACACACACACACACGAGTCACCAAACCAAAAAAAAGGACACCACAAAAAGCAAAACACAATTAAAAGTCATAATAAACCCTACAGCAAACCATCACTAATTTAAATAATTAAGTGGACAGATCAACTCCAAATAATCTGACGACCAAAGCCAAGACGAAAAAGAAACAAGTGGCGAAAAGCACTACACTGACTGAACTTATAAAATTAAAAACACAAACGGAATACAAATTAACGAAACTTCGGCCGAAACATACAGAAAATATACTGAAAGAATTTTACGAAAAAAAGGAGCAAATAATTAACAAAAACAAAAAAATTCTGTGATCATATTTTTTAACAATTGTTAATTCTGTGATCATTAAATTGTGATATTTTACCTGTGATAAATACTTAATTCAAATTCTCATTTTACTAATTCTTAACCCGAGCTAAAAAAAATTTTTTCGTATAATCACTCAAATCAAATTGGAAGCCGCTTACGAATTATCCCCTCCTCACTTTAACCCAACATAAATATATTTCTAAAAAACGTACGCTTCGTAGCAAAATACCCCTCCTTAATCGCGTATTAAAAAAAGAAATAGAAACAACCAAAGCAAAAATAGAGGGAAACAAACTCGAATATGACCAAAATAATCCCGACGAGTGTAGGCGGATATTCAATAAAACAAAAGAGATTATCCAAAAAATAGAGCCAAACTTTGAAAAATTAAAAGCATTAAATAAAAGGTGGCAAAATTTAATGAGAAAAATGAATAAAGAAGACTGGAACAATGAATGGAAAATTCAAAAATTATTTCGTGAAAAACACGACTACTTGAAAACGATTAAAGAAATCGATGAAATTCTCGATACAGTAAAAGACGTAATTTGGAAGTAAAAAGGAGAATAAAATTACTTAAAGCAAATCC
>SIJG01000021.1:1381780-1392725 GCA_023374025.1 Heterodera schachtii
GATGCCGATTAGTAGCGCCAAGCGAATTTTAAAATTAAAAAAAATTAAATTAAAAAGAAACCGTCAAGCGGCATCGAACTCTTGACAGAAAAGAATGTCAAGGTTGCTGCACTAACCACTACACCAAACTACAGATAAGTAAACAAAAGCAAATTTTACTTTATTTCATAAAAATTTGGTAAAACTTTGTGTTAATTTTTTGCTTTTTCTCCCATGAAAATGCATTTGTTTATTTTAAAAACCCAATCTTTAGGGGTGTACTTTTCTTTCGCTTTTCAGCAAAAAAGCGAAAGCGAAAAGGCGAAAGCGAAAGGCCCCAAAAAAGCGAAAAAGCGAGATAGCGAAAGGCGAAAAGCGAAACTTGCAACAGCCCTGTTACATACCTACAAATATCTTAACTGTTTTTCTGCATGTAAAGAAGACTCAGAGTCGAGTTTTTTGTATTTGTAAAGTAAAATGTATTGCATTAGGCTGATAAAAAGAAACTGTCATAAAAATTGAAAAGAAAAAAACAATTACATTTTATGTTTAATTTTTAAACAATATAAAATTCTAATAATTTAACGCCAATTCACTACTGTTACAATTTAATTTACATGTCTAAAATGATGAACAACTCTACCTTTTTATATTGAATAAAGCATTTTTCTAAAATATTTCCTTCTTTATTTGAATATATAATTAATAATATTCGTTAATTTATAGAATCTGTCTGAAATAAAAGTTTAATTAAAAATACAAGCTTTTCCCAAGTAATGCATAAACGAAAAGCAATATTTCATGATGAGAAAAATTAAACTTGAAAAAACAATTACATTTTATGTTTATTTTTAGACAATTGAAAATTAATAATTTAACGCCATTTTACTATCATTTACAATTTAATTTTTAAGAAATAAAGAATGCTATCAGAAAAATTATTATGTTGCCTAATTATTTAAATTAAACTAATTATAGAACAAGAGATTTCATCTAATTAAGGGTATAAAAATATTTTAATTAATATAAAATGAGGAAGAAAAATCATTAAAATTTGACATAATTAGAACAATAAGAAATAATTGTTATAAATTTAAAAGCATAATTAAGAACAATTGTTTAATATTTGGTAAGAAAATCCGAAAATTTTTACTGGCTTAAATGTAAACAAAATACAAGTTGTGATTTTGGATTAATTAATAAAAATAAACAAAAAATGTTATAATAAACGAAAAATAATTTGAAAAAAAATAAATAAAGAAAAGATAAAGCTATTTTTTGTGAAAGATAAAGAAAATGCTTGTGATAAAGTGACAAATTTAGTCGCTGGAACAAATGACTGTGCTGTAACCCAAGAAGGAAAAATTGAGTGTTCTTATGACCAAACTACCCAACTCTCTATTACACCTGAACACCTAACTTGCTTAAAACTCGATAATACAAAAACTAACACCACTATGGAAACACTACAAATTACAATAGAAACTTTGACAATAATTTGCACGGAAAAATCTGATTATTTTTCGAGAAGTTACGAATTATCTTCGACATCACAAAAAAGATGCTCAGGCGCTGGGAAATGTACCGGCCAAACTTGTCAGTCAGTAAAAATGTCAGACCGGAATCCCGAAGTGAATGATCACGCTAATAATCAACCAGGTTATTCATACTGTGTACCATCTTGCGGAGGATGGCATTGTCAATGTTTCCTCGCAACTGATGGATGTCTATTTTACAGAACTTATGCCGAACCAGTTGGTGATGAAATTTTTGAAGTTGTTAACTGTCCATCTTGGACTATTCAGGCAGCAATTAAATTGTCTATCAATCCAGAGTTAACATATTCTGTTGAATTGAAACCCGGAATTTTAACACACGTTGGTGACGAGTCTAATAGTTCCATCTCTGTCACACTGACTTCGACTTCAATTCCACCGACTCCATTATTTGGTTCGACATTTATTATCGATTCGCGAAGAATTAAAAGCAGCAATGGTTGCTAACGGAAACTTACTCAAAAATATATTACGGTGTAAAAATAAGGAAGAAGCGCAAAAATTTAGTTGCACATTTCCACCAGAAGCGTGTCAATGTCATGGAGGTGACTCCGTTGTACATTGTGAATGTGAGAAAAGTCCACTTACCGAAATATTTGCTAGGCAAGAGAATCTCTTACCCATTGAAACGCAGGGAAGTTACGTATACATCGATTCACAAATTAAAGCTAAAATAAAGCAAACCACTTCCCTTCAAATGCAAGTCACACTCAAAGGACATAAAGTTAAAGCCATTTATGATAAAAATATTTGTAATATTGCTACAATGTCATTAAAAGGGTGTTACTCTTGTACTACGGGTGCCAACTGGACATTATCATGTAAAACAAATTTTGGTACCGCATTAGCCAATGTAAAGTGTCCAAGTCAAAAGGTCCAAGTGAATTGTGATATAGAAGGAAAAGAACAGCAAATCCAACTAGCATATAATAAGCAAAATATTACAGAAAGTTGTGAAGTTATATGCCCCGATGGTAAGACTGAAATTACTTTGGAGGCTAATTTGGAATACATATCCCAACAAGATAATAAAATTATTCCCGCTAACAATACTAATGAAAAACCCATTATTGGAACTTCATTTGACCAAGTAAACGATATATTAAATTTTGTGTATTCCCTAATTAAAACCAATTTTTTCAATATATTTATTATTATCATATTCATACTTATTATAACTTTCCTCATTCCATGTCTACTACCTATTCTATATAGAATTATGTGTCGCTGCCTTCCTCTTTCGCGCGGGAGTGTCGCGACGACGCGAAATCCTAAGATAAAATCCAAGATAAAAAAGACAAAAAATAAAAAACACTAGAAAGTAAAATGGGGAAAATAAAACATAAATAATAAAAAATAATTTTTATATTTAATTTGGAAAAAAAACACATTACAAAAACTATCAAAATATAATTATAAAAATGGGAAAACCTTTTGAAATGAATAACGGAAAATGGTTTGAAAAGGAAAAGTGCTTTTCCAAGGAATGAAAGGGAACGAAAATTAATTAATATGATTAATACAATGTTACGAATGAGATTCCGTTCGTAAACAAATTATTAATGTTTAATAAAATATATTAAAGAAATGGAAATTGTAAAGGAAAAATGGAAAAGCAAACAATTAATGGGAAAATGGCAAATCCTAATGGATACAACAACAAAAACAGATTTTAATTAAAATGAGAAATTGTAGCGTACTTTAGTGCCAAAAAGTCGTATTTAAAGGGGTGGCCTTTTCCGGAATTTTCAGATTCGACACAAACGGTTCCCTCCGAAGTTTCCTGCGCCTTCCCCTTGTGCCTTCCCATCCCGAAGTGCCCTGCGCATTCCCCGTGTGCCTCCCCATCCCGAAGTGCCCTGCGCTTCCCCTGTGCCGCCCCAAATTATCGAATTAATTTTTATTAAATTTAAAATTATTTAAATAGACATATTTTACGCTTTATTTGTGAAATTAATTATACGTAATTAAGTAAGCCCAAATAATATGTTGCAATATGAGGTTAAACAAGTCATTGCTCAAAGAAAAAAGAATGGCAAGGACCAATTCATGGTAAAATATTATATGAAAATTAAAATTTTTATTTTTGGTGTTTTATAAAATAAAAATTTATTAATAAATTAAAGATATTGTTGAAAGGATACCCCTATGGAGTTACAATGGTAGCCTAAGAACACTTGGAAAGAGCCCGTGGTGCGACCTTTGGGGATTTGCAACTTGGGGACCCGACATTTGGGGACCCGACTTTTGGGGACCCGACACTTAGGGAACCCGACATTTGGGAGCTCGACATTTGGGGATCGAACGTCTTTTGGGGATCCGACATTTGGAGAACTCGACATTTGGGGATCCGACTTTTGGGGACCCAACATTTTGGGATTTTATTAAAACAAAAAAATTTTAAATTTATCCCAAATTAGGCAAATTTACGAATGCTTTGGCCAGAGTTAATTCCATTGCAAGAAAAATAAAAATAATATTTTTTAAATAACTCTGTTTCCGGACTCTAAGAAACTGAAAAGATGACCTCGGCATTTTGTTGCTGTACGCAATTAGACAGTAAAGTCGCCTTTAACTTTTTTAATGCCCTTGATGAATTTCTGTTCCCGTTGGCCTTTGGGAAAGGCGTTTTAAATAAAAATTGGAAAGGATGTAGATGTACTGTACACACAAAATGTATTTTGATTTGTCTATTGTGTTGTGGTTAGTATGGGCTCAAAATTCTGCTACCTCCTCTCGGTGAGTCCGGAAATAGAGTTATTTTTTAAAATATTATTTAATTTTTTCTTGCAATAGAATTAACTCTTGCTAAAGCAGACAAAATTTTGTCTAATTTTGGGCTTAAAATTAAATTTTTAAGTAATTTTTTTTATTTTATTAAAATCCCCAAATGTCGGGTCGTTCCTTCTTTTGTAAGAATTTTATCCTAATTTTTTGAATAAGTGGGACTCGAACCGCATTTGATTTGAAGAGTTATACCAAAGATTTGTCTAATATTCAGTTAAAATTTAAAATTTTTTTTATTGATTTCAAAAAAGCCGGGGTCAAAATTATTGATTATAATTACTCTAGCTTTTTTGGTTACGGTCTTTTGTAATTTTTAATATTTTTTTAATTATATAACTACTAAAATTTGGTGCTAGGTCGTTTCGTAAAATCCGCCACCTTGGGCGTTTCGTAAAATCCGCCATTTTTGCAATTTTTTCGACAAAACCTGCTATAACTTTGGTTAAAATCAACCAAGTTTTACATTCTTGGTATCATTCGATAGCCAAGCTTTTTCTCTATTAGCCTGCAAAATTTCAAACAAAATTATCAAATTTAAACTAAGTTATGGCAGAAATAGTACTTATTTTCACACAACTTTTTCTAAAGTTGACCAAATTTTTTTTTAATTTGGTATGCTAATAGAGGAAAACCTTGGCTATCGAATGGTACCAAGAATATAAAATTTGGTTGCAATTAAGAAAAGTTATGCCATGTTTTGTCGAAAAAATCGCTAAAATGGCGGATTTTACGAAACGCCCAACGTGGCGGATTTTACGAAACGTCCCAGCACGCTAAAATTTCATTAATTTGATAAAGTTTCAGCTAAGTTATGATTTATTATTTAGCAAATAAAAATAAATAATAAATAAATTTACATATACGAACTTTGACAACTAGCACCTTCTATATCCCACTCCCCTCTCTCTCAATATCTTTCTTTCTCTCCCTCCACCCTCTCTGTCTATCTCTTTCTCTTTTACTCCTTCCTCTACCCCTCCCATCTCTCTCGCTCTCTCCCTCTCTCTCTTTCGTTCTCTCCTTGGTTTCCCCCTCCCATCTCTCTCGCTCTCTCCCCCTCTTCTCTCTCACTGCTGCCTCTGTTTCTTAATCAATTAAAAAGACGCGGAGCCATCGTTCCATTGACATTGCCCTAAAACTTAACTGAGTTTTTCACCAATACCTAAGTATTTGCCCAATGACCATTTTCATTCATTCGAAACCCAAAATGTGCACCAAATGTAAATAAAGTTTAAAATGTTTTTAATGCATCGAAAGAGTGAAATAGGCACAAAATGTCATAAAATTTACTTAAATAGGTTTAGAAGCATACTTAGCAAAATTAATTTAAAAATTGCGAAATTTTTGATTTTTGTTGGGCATTTTAAAAATATTTTTTTAAAAGATCACCAAAAATGAAAAAATTATAAAAGTAGTGAAAAATACAAAATATATTCCTACATATAAAAATCTAGAATATTTAATAATAATAATACTCAATGATCTAAATGAACATTTCATTCTGTCAAGATCATTTAAAAAACAATGACCATTTTTTATAAAAGCAAATAAAACTAATTTAAAATAACTATTTTAAAAATAAACTTATTTTGTTATTTTTATAATATATATTTTTATTATAAAATTAAAGATTAATTAAGTAAAAATAAATTATACCTATTCTATTTGTGAAAAATCTTATTACATACCTACAAATATCTTAACTGTTTTTCTGCATGTAAAGAAGACTCAGAGTCGAGTTTTTTGTATTTGTAAAATAAAATGTATTGCATTAGGCTGATAAAAAGAAACTGTCATAAAAATTGAAAAGAAAAAAACAATTACATTTTATGTTTAATTTTTAAACAATATAAAATTCTAATAATTTAACGCCAATTCACTACTGTACAATTTAATTTACTTGTCCAAAATGATAAACAACTCTAATTTTTTATAGTGAATAAAGCATTTTTCTAAATTATTTCCTTCTTTATCTGAATATATAATTAATAAATATTCGTTAATTTATAGAATCTGTCTGAAATAAAAGTTTAAGCGAAAACCAATATTTCTTCATGAGAAAAATTACAATTGAAAAAACAATTACATTTTATGTTTATTTTTAGACAATTGAAAATTAATAATTTAACGCCATTTTACTATCATTTACAATTTAATTTTTAAGAAATAAAGAATGCTATCAGAAAAATTATCACGTTGCCTAATTATTGAAATTAAACTAATTATAGAACAAGAGATTTCATCTAATTAAGAGTATAAAAATATTTTAATTAATATAAAATGAGGAAGAAGAATCATTAAAATTTGACATAATTAGAACAATAAGAAATAATTGTTTATAAATTTAAAAGCATAATTAAGAACAATTGTTTAATATTTGGTAAAAAAACCCGAAAATTTTTACTGGTTTAATTGTAAACAAAATAAAAGTTGTGATTTTGGATTAATTAATAAATAAACAAAAAATGTTGTAATAAACGGAAAATAATTTGAAAATATAAAAATAAATAAAGAAAAGATAAAGCTATTTTTTTGAAAGATAAAGAAAATTAAATAAGCAAAAGTTGAAAAATAGCATTAATTATGATTTTATTTTAATTTAAAGAAAAAACAAATTAAAATTTTGATACCCACATCAAAATATTACTACACTTCGTCTTTTATTGAGTAAAACATTTAAATTATCGAATTAATTTTTATTAAATTTAAAATTATTTAAATAGACATATTTTTACGCTTTATTTGTGAAATTAATTATACGTAATTAAGTAAGCCCAAATAATATGTTGCAATATGAGGTTAAACAAGTCATTGCTCAAAGAAAAAAGAATGGCAAGGACCAATTCATGGTAAAATATTATATGAAAATTAAAATTTTTTTTTGTTGTTTTATAAAATAAAATCTCATTAATAAATTAAAGATATTGTTGAAAGGATACCCCTATGGAGTTACAATGGTAGCCTGAGAACACTTGGAAAGAGCCAAGTGCTTTTTAAAGAGTTCAAAAAATGAAAGCGAAAAATATTTATTAGAAAAAACCAAAACATCTTCAAGACTACAAAAATGGTAATAGGAAAAAATAAAATAATAAATAAACCGATAATGAGGAAATAATTTATAATATTACTAAAATATTATTTATAAATAAATTACAGACAAAAGGTCAACGAAGATTGGCCCAAAAAGTAGGATTAATAATCATCAGTTCATTAAAAGGCTACAATAATATATTATGAACCTTAATTAATTATAGAAGGCCAAAAATGCTCATTTTAAAAGAAAAAGTAAAATGCATTTTTTATTTAAATGCACTTCTTAGAATTAACTAAAATTAATTATTAATCAAATCATGAAAATAACCAATAAAACAAGCGATTAAAAGCAAAAATTAATAATATCAGTAAAATGTTTTATCCATAAAAGAAATGTTGGGCTTACAGATTAGGCCAAAGTATAATGAACAAAAAAAATTTACCTATTGATTTGACTTGCCGACTTCGGTTTCTTAAAAAAATAAAAAATAAATAAATAATGTACTTAAAAAATAATATTTAATAAAAAAATAATACCTAAAACAAATATAAATTAATTAAAATATTCTTATAATTAAAAAAAAACATTTTTAAGTTGGGTAAATCATTCTAATCAAATGAACAAAAAAAAAGTTATAAAACAAATAAAGAAAAATATAATAATTTATATATTTTTTTCAAAATAAAATTGAGTGGCCACTTCTGCGCTTGAAAAAATTGAACAATTCATACGTCAAGGCAGCCAATTTACTTGCCACAATAAAATTTTTAATAAATTAAAACAAAAAAATTAAATGGCAATTAAAAGCAGCGAAAACAAACCATCAAGCACTTGGTCTTTTGCATCGGCATTCATTTATGAACAAGCGGTGCGTTTAAAGAGAAATAACCAATAAAGTTTTAATAGAATTTAGTCAAAATTTGTAAATTAAATAAAAATAATTTAAAAACATTAATCTCATGACCGAGTGACCGGAACATATTGCAATAGCGAAGGAAATGTTGAAATATATAATTATATTTATATTTACCATAAAGATGCCATTATGTCGCAAAATACTACAAAATAAAAAAAATATATAAATGAAACAGGTGTGATGTGATTTAAAATAGAGAAAAAATTACATTAAAATACCAAAATATATTCAGTTTTAATAAATGAAACTCCTAATTATGGGAATAAAAGTGTAAAAAAGATGGAGAATTTGCAGAGTTGTTAATTGGATTTGGATGTACATTTTTTAAAGCAATTTGCAAAACTCAAAAATTAAAAATAAAGCAAATAAAATGACAAAAAAAAATAAATAAATATTTTAATTTACCTAAATGAATAAACTCAACAAATAATATAAAAGGACCCAGATGGCTGGAAGAAGCGAACTAACGAAAAGGACAAGAGATTCCAAGGCAAATGGAAAGACCAATGGAAAAAGAAAGAAAACCCCAACGGATTTCAAAAAAATTATTCATGAAATCGCGAGAAACCAAACAGGGAAGAATACAAAAATAAAATCTATTCAACTTAAAATTATTTAAAAAATCTTGAATGACAAAATACTGTAATTTACAAATATTACAACCCGAAGTATGAAGGAATTTAATAAAAATATTAACTAATGAAAACCGAAAATTAAACGAATAAAGATAGGAAAAATTGGAAAAGAACGTAATTTATTTTGGAAAAATGAACCAAAACTTAAAATCTGAAAATTAACTAATATTGAACAGCCTTAAATCAATAATACGAGGTCGAAAAAATTTATAATGAGGCAATTTACTGGGAGGATTTAATTACAAAAATATATGACAAAATAAATATGAAAGATAATTTATTATAATAAATAAAACAAGAAAATTAAAACGGAATTTCAAAGAGAAAATAATTTTATAAGATAAGCAATTGGAGTGACAACATCATTAGTTTCACAATAAATCACTTTTTCTTAACCTTTCAACATTGTTGTCGACAAAGACATTACGGAGGCAAGTGATAATTAAAAAATAAATTTAAATTTGACAAATGCAGAAATTAAATAAATGTTATTCATCTGTAATTTAATTAAAGAATGGAATAATGAATTTGAAGCTTATGGATATATTTTTTCAAGAGGTTCTGTAAATTGAATCTTATTAGTATTTAATAATAAATGTTGTAATTGAGCTCATCATCAAAGACAAGGAAAGAAGGATATTAACGATAAAACTGATTTTATAAGATAAGAATGAGCTCTCTTAATAAATTTAATTATAAAAAAGGAATGTAACGCATATAAAATAACAGCGATTTAAAATTATAAAAAATAATTAATAACTTTAAAAAAGGTAATAACAATTATAATCCAAGCTTAATAATAATTGACTCGAAACATTAAAAAAGTTAAATTAAAATAAGTTAAATGAAAAACGAACGCATACAAAATAACAGAAAAATCAATCCTCATAAAATTAAAATTTTCATAATCAGAGAATATCTACAAGATAATAATATAAAAATTAAATAAATTTAAATTTCGAAATTATTTATAATACATATAAAACAAGAGTCATCTTTGGAAACTAAATTTATTTAGATGAATAAGTTTAAAAAATATAAAATAATTTAAAACTATAAAACCTTATTAAATATTTGTTACAATAGAACTGGAGTAAATGTGCCGTTTTTTATGAAGACAAATGACTATTTAACAAAAACAATAAAAAACCATTTATGAGCAATTCCTGCAAAAAATAAATGACTGCATTAAGTGTGCAAGAAGATGTAATTGTATAAAATACTAAAATATTTCTCAAATAGCTAAAAATTTAATTAATTAAAAATAATTACAATAAATCAAAACAACATTAAAAAAAATTGTATAACAAATAAATTTAATACTTTTATTTAATTACAAATATGTTTGGCATAAACCAAAAAGTTTCCATTAAATGATGATGCTGATGTCAATGTTGGTTTTTTTATAATCCGCAGCCAAAATAAATTAATTGTGACAAAAAACTTGGCGAAAGTCATTTGTGTTTGACTTTAATTTGTTATAAAAAACAGTGAAAAGCCTATTAAACAAAGCAATGACAAAATTTTTAATGCACAAAATAAATAAATTCATGTCCTAGATAGCAATTTGTTGAATAAAATCAAAAAAAAATCCAAAGTCCATTTGAAATTTATTGGAGACATTTTTGTCTCAACAAATGTTAATGGACAAAAACTGAGTCCAGTGGGCTGAATGCGGATGGAGGATGTACGAGAACAATGGATGCCTGAATAAATTTATTATTTACTAATTGAAAATTGATAATTATCAAGAATAAAAGATTTGTAAAAGAATAATCCATGGAATATTAAAAAAGAAATTTTATTTTCTCTGAAATTTTTTATCATTAAAAATTAATAAAAATATTCTAATTAAAAAACATTGGACCAGAACAAGACATAAAGAAGGAAAATAAAATAAGAGCCTGTTTTTTTTATTAGGTGAGCGACAATATATACCCTATTAAAAGCGAAATACTATATAAAAAATCCAATAAAAATTAAAAAATATTTAATTCCTGAATTTCAATTAGGAAATGACTAATGAGTTAATATGGGA
>SIJG01000021.1:1404009-1446457 GCA_023374025.1 Heterodera schachtii
TATCGGCACCGCCGGAGCTCCAAAATTCTATTTATTTCTTTAAATAGACTTAAAAACCGCGAAAAAAAATACGAGAAATTTGCTTGAAGTAGAAACAGTGAAAAGCCTGGCAAAAATTTTCCCATCGGCGACTATCGGAGCCGCAGTGCCACAAAATTCCCTTAAGATTTCAAAAGTTGACCTAAGATTTGCAATGTAAAAATTGGCCTTTTTGGTGAAAATTTGTTACCAAGTCGCGCTAAATTACAAATTTTTTCCGGCAGCGCCTACCGGCACCGCCGGACTTCCCCCCGCCTAAAAAAGAATTTGAAAAAATTCCGCAAAAAAACCGTTTGAATGTAAAAACCGCAAAACTGATCATTTTTTGATGAAAATATGTCAACAAATCAGAAAGAAATTACAAAAAAATTTTCCGGCGGCGCTTATCGGCACCGCCTCGACCCCATCCCCTCGCCCATTCCTCAAAATTTTTTGGAAAAAGCACGCCGTAAAAAAATTGCTAAAAATTCCATTTTCGGAAATGTATAAGTTTCTCATTTCTAAGCCGGAATTGCTCAGAAAAATAGTTAGCGGCAACAAATATGTTGCTAATGCTTGATTTTGTTAAATAAAAATTCGATTTAAAGTTTTTGAAGCGTGTTTTAAAAAATGTCCTTATTTTTGACCCTAAAATCTTATTTTTGACCAGCGATGTCCTTATTTCGGGAAATTTTCAAGGGTAACCCTGACTTAAATGCTCCCGTCCAAAAAATTAACAATTATCGACGAATTTTAGGCAGCGCGGTGCAAACACAATTATTTCTTGATAAAACCGAGTTCAGGCATAGATTTTTAACTGGGTCTTGAATGTTGATGTAATTAAAAATTTTTCAAAAACAAGAAGCCAAAGAAAATTTCAACAATTTTATAATATTTTTCCATGTTTGGCGCTGCCTATAGGCGTACACGGAAAATTTTGTACTAATTAAAATAAGAATTCTTAACAAAATTGTCGAAAAAAGGATAATTTGTGGATTTTTAGGTCAAATTATTGAAAATTTTATTCGAATTTTAGGGGGCCGGTGGCGTCTCCTTTTATTTATATTAAAAAAAAGAAATTAATTCAATTCAAATTCATTACTTATTGGTAAATTACTCAAAATTTTCGCATGTCATCGAAACAGAAAAGGACCACGAAGTGACAGATTTTCTATTCGAAATTGGTATTTAGTTAAGCGATTGGGCAATGGTAAAGTTTTGTGGTTTCTTCGAAAAATAAATTTAAAAATTTTCTTTGTATCTTTTCTGGGGTAGAAAAATGCGCTGATTACGAATCTGAGCTCGAATTTTGGAAAATCATTGATTTTATTTATGATTTTTCATCAAGTACTTGACTTTTTCAAAAATTTTAATAATTTAATCGGGCGATAAAAAACTCATACACAGATGTTATGGAGCTCAAACAGAGCTTTCGAATGAGCTATTGAATGTTTGGAGAAGTTAAGTTTTCCGTTTTTTACGATTTTTTGAAAGTTAGATACTAGCCCTTAAGGGTCATGTGAGAGGGGGTCTGGGGTTCGAGCCCGCTTGGCTGCAGTTATTTTTTTTATGAGATTTGATGAAAAATCACAGACAAAAACATAGATTTCGCATGATCAGAACTCGGATTCATTTTCAACGAATTTTTTTAACCCCTAATTCATCGGAAAATAAAAATAAAATTTCTGAAAAAGTCAAGTACTTGATGAAAAATCATAGATAAAATCAATGATTTTCCAAAATCCGAGCTCGGATTCGTAATCAGCGCATTTTTCTACTCCAGAAAAAATACCAAGAAAATTTTTAAATTTATTTTTCGAAGAAAACCACAAAACTTTACCATTGCCAGCGATTGATTTGCTAACCCATATTTTGGCACTTATTTGTTAGCTCTGTAACAAAATTATAAGTAAAGTTCAAGAATTTTTCGCCACTTCACCTACTTTCCGTGGGCCAATAGGGTCGAAATATTTACCAAGAGTACCTTCCACGTAAATATTAAGAACATAAATAAAAAATTGCAGTGTAAAAGAAATTTTTTTAATGAATTTTTGCCTGAAAATGGTCCCAAATATAATGTTGCAACTTTTCTTATATATTTCGCAATTTTTAAGTTTTTAAGGAAATTCTTCATAAATAGGGCGAGGATTCTTAGTTTTTTAACTATTTTTTCTGCGGCTTAGTTACGACGAGAAATGCACGAAAAACACATTTTTAGCTCGGAAATTCTTCGTTTTAACGCCACTATTCATCACTAGGAATCACTATTTTGGAGCTTCGCCACTAAAAAAAATTATTTTGGAAGTTGGCCACTAAAATAAATTTTTGCCACTATTTTGGCGTTTCGTCACTATTTTTGCCATTATTTTGGCATTTTTTTGGAAATTTCCCAAAAAATGGAATAAAAACAAAAAATACACCCCAAAAATCGACCTAAAAATTCAAAAAATACACCCCTAAGAATCGACCTAAAATTTTTCAAAAAATACACCCCCTAAGAATGGGAAAAATTTCACAAAAATTCTTCCCCCAACTATTTTTTCCTTGTTCAATATTTGCTAAGAAAATATTTTGTAATTGCAATCAGTGAATAAAATTGTTTGCCTCAATTTTAAATTATTTTCAAATTAAAAACAGCTATTTACAAAATTACACCACTAAATTTAGAACTTTTTCGCCACTATTTTTGCCACTATTTTGGCATTTTTTTGTCACTATTTAGTTAATTATTTTGGGGTTTTTTGCCACTAAAAATCCTCGCCCTATTCATAAAAGACCAAAAACCGAACTTTTTTTATTGCAAAATGTGAATTTAAAGAAATTTCTTATGAAAATTCAAGTTCTCGTGTTTTTGGGCCTCTTGCTTTTCTCGTATCTCGTCATTTATTTTTATTTTCGCAACATCCCTGCTAAAATTGGTTTAGTCCCCGGACTATAAATTTTTTTTAACTAGGTACTCAAGAAGAAGAGGCTTAACAAAAAGCAGCTCCATCCGTAAGTTTTATAAAATCCAAAAAATAAAAATATGATAGAAAATAGATCCATAAAAAGAATGGTAATTCAATTGTTGAGGTTTTTGCCAGATCATCTTGGGGATTTATAATTTGTCTCGATTTTTACTTCTTTCACTGTGAAATCGATGGCCAAAGTCAGTTTGTCCTCATTTTGATCGCAAAAGCCTTTGCTCGGGTCCATCAATTCCTTAATTGTTCATAATTGGCTTAAGAAAATTTAATTGGCACTCACAGCAAATGTAATGAAATTGGCATATCCCCAGCTGCTTTCATTAGGTTCAAAAATATCATCAAATTCTGTTCTGAAATCCGTCACACCACACTTTTGAGAGACAATTCGAAAAGTTGCCGAACATTTGTAACACCAATAATTGGGCTCTATTAGGTTTGTCCTCCATAAATTTTTTGAAAAAATTACAATTTTAAAGAGTCGGGTAGAACATCTTTTCTTAGGTTTGCGGGGTCGCAGGATCATGAAACGGTATCCAATCGATCAATTCCGAATACCGGACCAGAATTCGAACAAAAAAATCGAAAATTCTACTTTTCGAATTTTACATTCAAATGGGAATGTCGGATCGTGATCTGCGACATCGAAAACCCTTGAAAACATGTTTTCATGACTTTTGGAAACAAAAAAAAATTTTCAAAAATTTATGGGAGTCAACAAACCATAATCGAACCAATAATTATCTTAATTGGGAATTCATTAATTATTATTAATTAGCATTTAATTTGCACCTTCTTGTTCACGCATAAGATAAAAGCCCAAGCATTTCTCATTTTTGTCAGTGCTTCCATTTTTCGTTTTTATATAAGCCAATATTTTCCATGAAAACCCATTGATGTACACAGCTTCGCTTTTACGCTCACTCCAATTGATTTCTCTCGCAAATTCCGACACTTTTTCGATTTCCAATGCGAGTGTCGCTCTTTGTTGCCCTTGGCTTTGTTCCAATCAAAAATTCGTCCATGGCTTGGGAATTTCAACGAGTAGAGCCCGGGCACGCGACGAAAAAACAGATTCGGATGGGAATTGAACTGATAAATGCCGAGCACTTCTTCCATTGTTAATAGACCGGATGGGACTATAAAAATATCAAAAATTCTAAAATCGATCCAAAGAATAATTCAATCTAAATATCCAATTTCGAAGATTTTTACCGACGCATATTGAAAACTGCTCCTCATGGATATTTGGAAAACGAATTTTGAACAGTGCCGGACCAAGAAAAGAACGACGATTTCCCGAGGAGCATTCAATGCCATTCTGACGACATTTTTCATCGGCCCAACGGAGTGCCTAAATTAAAAAAAACGAAAATTAAAAATACAAATGAAAAATTAAATCGGATTTACAGCGTTCCAAATTTCAAATTCATTGCTGAGCAACAAACGGTCACGATCGAGAAGATTGCACAACATTTTCTGATCAATTTGCAAAAAGTCATCTGATTCAAACAATTGGGTTGCATTTTGACAAATGTAACGAAAACATTTGATGGGAAAATCCTTAAAAAATGCATTAAAATTGAAATATAATTCTACAAATACTTAAGACCCTCAGAAAATAAAGGGATATAAAATTATTAATAAAATTGTCTTCTCACCTCTAATTCAAAAATGAGAGCCTGGGCGTAAGCCATGAAAACATTGCGCAATTTGGAGATGGGAATTTGCAAAGATCGGTCAACCAAATCAGGAATATTATATTTTTTGGCTAATTAGAATTAAATAATTAGTTATTAAAATTATTTGCGCAAAAATAAATCCACCGGTGTAAAGCACAGCCATTGCATTGTCTCCGTTCAATCCGCTCAAATCATCCGCGTAAATGAAGCTCAACATCACTTTGAACGCTGCTGGTTCAATGTCAGGTATCTCCACAACAGCAGGACAATTAACAGAAACTTATTGAAAAATTAATTAGGGTAATTAGCGGCGATTAATTGGGAGAATCAACTCATAATGAATATCTTCCCTTTAATATATTTTTTTTACCGTTTTCTCCTTGTTTTTTCTTAGCGTCAAACAGGAACATTGCCTCAAAGACATCGGAAGCATTCTTCAAAATGAGTTGATGTGAAGGCAAAATCTTTAAAAAAAAGTGGAGCATTACATAAAAAATGGTAATTAAAATAAAAAATTTAATTAAATTGAAAATTAAACTCGCCTCTTTTTCGTCTCCGTCTCCCACTAAAAAGTGCACATCCGAATGCTTACTCGTGCTCAACAAATGCTTCATCCGATCCATTGACGATGGCATTTTATCTGAAAAAATTGCAATCAGAATTTGTATTAATTAATTGTGAAGTGAGGCGCGTTTGAAAGGATGAAAAAAAAATTTAGCTTTTAGATATAAAAATTTTTTAAACTTTTTTCTTCAAATTTTTTCCAAAGTCCTTGGCAAAAAAATTTGGTGAATGAAATTCCCATATTGTTAAAAAGACACTTGCCAATTTTTCCCTTTTGGTGCCGACCAAAATGGAAAAACAAAACAATGATTTGTTAGTTAGATAATTGCAAAAATTTTCACTATTCCTTTTATTTAAATTGTTTTTGAGTTTGTATGGGAGTTGAGACGGCGATAAGTCAGACAATTCACATTGAAAGCATAAAAGTATGAGAAAGAAAAGAATCGATTTTAAACGATGTACTGACTTTTGCGCCACCAACACTTGCGCCGCTCCCTAACCCATTTGCAGCACCGTTCATTTAAATTTTAAAATAATTTATTTAAACTAGAGTAGTACGGGACCGGGAATTTTGAGAAAAACTGGGACCGGGATTTTCCGGTTGAAAAACTGGGACTTTTTGCTGGGAAAACCGGGAAAAAACCGGGACTTTTCCTGGCCCCGGTCAAAACCGGAGCTTAGGTACTCAGTTGTACGCTTTTTTCAATACCAGCTCCCGGTCCCGTACTACTCTAATTTAAACTAAAACCTGCAATATTAATGTGTCTTTATTATTTTTGTTTTCCATTAGAGTTGCACGGGACCGGGACTGGTACTGAAAAAAACGTACAAAAATTCTTCCGTGCATTGCCTTACAATTTAGGTAATTAGAAGGAAAACGCCGGCAGGCAACAGCATGCCAAAAAGCACGTTTTTCTAACTGAGCGCCGAACGGGCTTTTTCCGGGCTCAAATAAAAATATAACAAGATTATAACAATAACCCATTTTGACCCATCCGTTCCCGACCTTTGCTAATCTCTTCCCCGAAGTGTCGGGGGCGACTCCCCAATTAAAAGGATTATAATTAGGCAATTAAAACTCACCACTTTTGCGTCCCCCACCAAAAAGTGCACATCCGCGTACTCTCCAGTGCAACATCAGCTTCGTCCATTTATTCCTTGGTGATTTTGAAATGATAATCATGAAATTTTTAAATCGAAAAAAGTCAGGCTAAAAAAAAATTAAAAATAATTTTTGGCAATTCTGCCCTAAAGAAATCCACAATCTTAAATTACTAAAATCCGTTATTCGTATTACGGGGGTCAAAAAATGCCGTAATTTACGTAATCTTCATTTTAAATATTAAAAAAAATTTCAGTAACCGACCGTAATGGGGGAGCCGGCGGAAAATTTTGAAGATATTGATATGATTTGTTAGATTTTGGCCAAAAAATGTTTAATTTTAATTTATGTAGGTTAGCAGAAAGTAATGTTTCGTTATGACCCCCCCCCCCCGCAAATTTCTCTCATTTTTCGTCGCTTTGCCCACGGTCAACAAATTGATCAAAATAAATGGGGGAAAACAAATTGATATTATTTTTCAACAAAACATTGTTTTGATTTGTGAGCAACATATGAATTAATATATTTAGTTATTACGAAAAATAAATGGAGAATAGGTAGTTTAATAGGTGTTGTTAATAAAAAATTATGTTTTTTTAAATCAAATTTATTTCTCTGTTTATTAATTTAAAATTAAACAATACATATAATTTATTCAACTTATAGTACACAACATTTTCTCTTATTTTGTTGAAAAACAATGTTTTGTTTTTTTACAACATTTGCATTGATTTGGGATCAATTTTTTGAGCCGGGGTTAAAGCGATGAAAAAATGGTAAAATTGGGGGGGGGGAGAGGAACAACAAAACATTGTTTCATCTTTCTTCTAACACAATTTATGTAAATAAAATATTTGCTTATTTTTGTTTTGATTGAGCTTTGGTTTGATGAAGATGGGTAAAATTATATAATATTTTTTTGCTAATAATTTGGGCTTTGAATTTCTTTTTCCAATTTCAAATTTTTTTAAATAAAATTTTGAATTTCCCTTAAAAACCAACTTACATACTTGCCATTTTTTACAGAATTTAAAATTTTTTTAATATTTCGAATACCGATGAAAAAGGACCAATTTTACCCCCGAACATATCGAAATGTTTTGATAAAAATGAAATTTTTAATTTGCACGAAATGATAAAAATAATTCATTTTTGGATGAATTTTTGTTACAGGAAGATGATGGGGACATTGAAATTTTTAATTTCCGATGATTTGAGCTCGAAATTCCGATTTTAAATTTTTCCGTAAAATTTTACCTCCGTCAGCATTTCAATTAATAAATTTGCACTGAATAAATGCCCTCAAAATGTTCAAATATGGCAAGAATTTTCCTCATCGTATTTGTCTTTTTGTAAATTCTTTTTTCACATTTTGAAAATAAAGAAAGAACCATAAGAATTTGCCTATTTTGTGCCATAATATTTATTTTCTTTCCAATTTTGAATCATTTACCCCATTTTATTTTAAATTATATCACATTAAATAGATAAATTGCAAATTTCATACGTGATTATTATGTCCCAATTAGTAGTTAAGCATTTGTTGAGCACGGGAAAGGACGCGGATGTTTATTTTTTGGTGGGGGACGGAGACGAAAAAGAGGCAATTTTTTAAATTGGAAAATTTAATTTATTAATTATTTAATTTAAATCAAAAATTTATTTATTAATTATTTAATTGAAAATTAAGAATATTTTAATTTTATGTTTTCTGTTTGGTTGTTTTTTAATTCTGTTTTTAATCCTCTTCAGCTTTTGCCAGCCCATAGACTGATTTTGAAGCACGCTTCCGACGTTTTTGAGGCAATGTTCCGTTTTGACGCCAAAAAAGAATTTTCGGAATTCGGTAAAAAAACAAAAATAAATTTATTAATTAGACTAATTAGTAGAAATTCGACTGTTTTTGGATCCAGGCATATGTTTTTCCTGGATCTAGATATATGTATATGAACAAATTATTTTTTGGTTTTTTTGGATTCAGGCACAGAGACAGGTCATTTTTCAGCAACCTGAATTAGTCTCTGCTAATTACCTTAATTAATTTTCAATTAGTTTCTGTCAATTACCCTAATTAATTTTTAATTAGCCTCCGCTAATTGCCCTGTGGTGGTCACCGATGTTGAACCAGCAGCGTTTAAAGTGATGTTGAGCTTCATTTATACGGGCGAATTGGCCGAATTGAACGGAGACAATGCAATGGCAGTGCTTTACGCCGGTGAATTTATTTTTGAGTAATTACTAATTAGATTTAATTATTTTTCAATTAGCCAAAAAGTACAATATTCCTGGCTTGGTCGACGCATCTTTGCAAGTTCCTGTTTCATCACTGCGCAATGTTTTCTTGGCTTATGTCCAGGCCGAACTTTATGAATTGGAAGGTGAGTTGTACAGGTTGAACTGTCGAAAGAATTAAAAATTTTCTGAATTTTAAGCGGCTTTTCTCGCTTATATTTATGAGTTAATTAACCAAAGACCCTTTTTAGAATTTTGCCTACCATTGTTTGTTTTACATTGATGAAAATGCGGACGATTTGATCAAATCGGAGGAATTTTTGCAAATTGACCAAAAATTGTTGTGTGAAATTTTTGGACGTGACGAATTGCAAATCCGTGAAGAGATTTCAATTTGGAACGCTGTAATTTTACTATAAATAGAAATAATTTCTAATTAATTTGTTATTTCTCATTAATAAAGGCACTCCGTTGGGCCGACGCGAAGTGCCGTCAAAATTGCATTGAACGCTCGGCAGGGAATCGTCGTGCCGTTCTCGGTCCGGCACTGTTCAAAATTCGCTTTCCATTGATCCCAAATGAGGAATTTTCGAAGAAAATTGGTAAAAATAACTAAGCCAAAATGTTTGAATTTTTTCCGATGAGCAGCAATTGCCGATTTTATAAAAAACGAATTTATTTTATTATAATTTTTATAAGTTTTAAAATCCAGTTTTTTAGTTCCATCTGGTGTTTTATCAAAAGATGAAGTGATCGCCATTAATCACTTCCATTCCCTTCCAAATTGTCATGGGATTTCCGACGGAATTTTCCCAATGCCATTTCCGACTAATGGACGAATTTCCGATCGAAAAAAGGGCACACTTTTGATGGACATTGAAAAAGTGTCGGAATTTGGGCAAGAGGAGATTAAGAGCAGTCGGTACAGCGAAAAAATATACATAAATGGATTTTCGTGGAAAATACAGGCACAAATTGAAAAGAAAATGGAAGAAGCACTGAAAATAATGAGAAATGGTTGGCCATTTACCTTTTGTACGATGGTCCAAAAGAAGGTGCAAATTAACTGTTAATTAAATGCTAATTAACAACTATGATTAATTATCAATAAGATAAAAATTGGCGCTGCTGCGTTCGTTCGGCAACTTTTCGAATTGTCTCGCAAAAAAATGGGGCAGAGAATCCGATTGGGACACTTACTGACCGTGTTTTTGACAATAAATCAACTAATTGGGGATTTGAAAATTTCATTTCCGTTACGGTAAGAGCCAATTAAATTAAATGACCAATTAATTAATTATAAAATTTTATTTGAATAAATTAAATAATTAAAATTAAGGAATTGATGGAGCTGAACAATGGTTTTTACAACAAAAGCAAAGACAAAGTGACATTGGCCATTGATGTCACTATGAAAGAAGCAAAAATGGAAAAATTAATTTTGTACCAATGCAAATCGAAAGGGACATTTTTTACGGAAATTGAAAAAGTGTCGGAATTTGCGCAAGAAATCTTTTGGAGTCAACGTATAAGCGAAACTGTGCACATCAAAGGATTTTCGTGGAAAATATTGGCACAAATTAGAAAGAATTTGCTTGGCACTGATAATAATGAGAAATGGATGGGCTTTTACCTTTTGTGCGATGCTCCAAAAGAAGGTGCAAATTAAAAGCTAATTGATAAAAAAAACATAATTAATTGCCATTAAGCCAACAATTGTAGCTTAGAATGTTCGGCAACTTTTCGAATTGTCTCACAAAAGAAAGATGTGCCGGATTTCAAGGATGAATTCAATGACCAACTGTTAAACAATAAATTGAGCTGGGAATTCTTTCATTCAATTTCATTTGATGTGAGTGACAATTAAACTTTCCCTTAATTGATCCAATTATGGACAATTAAGGAATTGATGGACGAGGACAATGGCTTTTACGACAAAGACGATGACAAAGTGACGTTGGCCATTGATGTCACAGTGAACGAAGCAAAAACATAGGACGAGTCATAAACAATTTGCAATTTTCTATTCATTGAAATCAACATTATTTTTTTTATTTATGCGAAATTTTAAAATAAATTTTCGATTTAAAAGTTTGTTTTCAAAAAAACCATGTTGGTTTTTTTGCACATTATCATTTTGGGCGAGTTTCGGCATTACAAAAAGCCTTAAAAATATAAACTTGTAAAAAATGGTCTTGAAAAGTAAAAAAAAAATTTTTTTTTTTTTTTGCTTTACATTAGAGTGAAGCGTCTCCCGACTTTTGCGGCCCGACATTTGCGGCTATGTCCAAAATTGGGTTCAAAATTAAGATTTTTCAATCCCTGATCGTATAAACAGCTTTAAATAAGCGATTGAAAGTGATTGTATCTGATCAATTGATCTTCAAAAATTTTTTGAAAAAATATTTAAATTTTTAAACAACAAATTATTGATCATAATGAACCAAAATACCGTGCTTCGTAATTTTAAATTTTGACTGGGACCGGGAAATTCCCGGTTTTCCCTGCCTATACATAATCCAAATTCAAAAATCAGTTATAAAAAGTTTCATATGCTTTTCGCGCCAAAATGCGAAACGCGAAAACCCATCCCTGGTTCGTATGTATGAGGGGGTGCTAGGTCACTTCATAAAAAATGCAAAAAGTAAAAATCTGATTTTCCTATGATTTTTTATCAATTTTTTTGATTATAAACATGTTAAAATTTAATTATATAGGCCTATACCCAACCAATTTAGCTTGAATTGAAGCGGATACATTTCCATTTCTATAAATTTGAGTTCCTCTTTGAATATTTTAGTCCATTTGTAAATAATATTAAAATATGTATTAAATGAAGTTCAAAGTAATCCTGGCTAATGATTTATTTAATATGTATAAACTAAATTTTAATACTCTTTTATTCGAAATACAAACACAACACTTTTAGAATGTGTATTTAAACATCAATTTATTATGTTAAAAAAATTGATAAAAAATCATAGGAAGAATAAGATTTTGATTTTTGCACTTTTGCCAACCACCACGGTATGAGAGTCCGAAAAGGGGGGGGGGGACTTCGTATTTGTTGTGATAAAATGTGGATAAATAATGCAGAGGCGACTTCGTAAAAGTGAAGGGAATTTAAATAATTTACAAAATCCTTTAAAAATTTAATCAATTTCATACAAAATTAAAAAAAAAAGAAATTACGAAATTGAGTAATATTTGGTATTTTTTTTCATCAAATATGACTTCATTTTTATATGAGTTCGTTTTATACAATATTTCATTTTTTACGAAAATAGGACTTAAAAAATAATTTGAAATTTTTTCTTAATTAATTTCATTCATAAAAAATTTTTCCTCGGCGGTTTACAAAAAACCTCTAATTTTTCTCAAAAAATTGGCTCAAAATCACAAAATCCGGGCCTTTTTTGGTGCAAATTTGTTACAAAAATTGCACTCAAATTTTCAAAAAATTTAATTCTTTAAATTGAAAAAAAAATTGTGCCAAAATTGGCAAGAAAAGACATTTAAGAATATGTATTTCAATTCACATCAGCACAAACAATCCCTCAAATGCTTCTGGTTTATCCGTTTTTGTTTCTTTCACCATCAAATCAATGGCCAACGTCACTTTGTCCTCGCTTTTGTCCCATAATCCATTGTCCTCGTCCATCAATTTCTTAATTAACCATAATTATGCCAATTAAGTAAAACGTTCAATTGACACAAACCGCAAAAGTAATGCAATAATTAAAGTGGTATTCTGAGGTGTCAAAAATGTTGCTAAAATGTGTCTCAATGCCATTCTCCGGCCCATCACATTTTTGCGAGACAATTCGAAAGTATGCCGAACATTCGCAGTTCCAATTCCGACCTTAAAAAAGAAATTAATTTTGCTAATAATTGGCATTGTTTTGTCCCACCACCTTTCTCTGAAGCATCGCACTGAAGGTAAAAGCACATCTCATTGTCAGCAATGTCTTCATATCTCGTGTTCATGTGTGCCACCATTTTCCATGCGACTCCCCCAATGTGCACAGCTTCACTTTTACGACAATTCGCAAGCCTTGTTCCCGCAAATTCCGACACTTTTTCAATATCCATCGCAATTATTCCGAATGCCCAAACTCGCCCATGGCTCGGAAATTTCAGTGGATACAGTAAGCCATCGGAAATCGCACAAAAATTCGGATTGGTATGGTACTGTTCCACGTTGGTCACTTCGTCTGTTGTTAAAATGCCGGATGGAACTGTAAATATGGAAAAGAATGGTGAATATTTGAAAAAATAAAAATTAAATTAATTAAAATAATTTTGTAAATTAAAATTCATAAATCGGACCAAAAACAAAAAATACTTCTTTTTTTTACCAATTTTTTCCGAAAAATCCTCTTTTGAGAAGAGCGGAAAGCGAATTTTGAAAAGTGCCGGGCCAAGCATTTGACGCCGATTCTCTGCTGAACATTCAATGCCATTTTCACTGCACTTCGAATCGGCCCAACGGAGTGCCAAAAAATAAAACAATTAGAATTAATGGGAAATAATAATAAAATTGTAACTTTTTTAAATTAAAAAAATTACTGCTTTCCAAACAGAAATCTCTTCACGGATTTTCAATTCTTCACGTCCCAAAATTTCACATAAATTTTTTGGTCAATTTGCAAAAAATCCTCCGATTTGAGCAAAGTGTCCGCATTTTTGTCAATGTAAGCCAAACAATCATTGCAATAATTCTAAATTGAAAAAGATAATTAAACAATTAATTGTATGTTATTTTATCTTTGAAAAATAAATTTAATTAATGAGACAAAAACCGAATACAGAAATTAAAAAAATAAATGTGCTTAAATTGTATTAATTCTAAATGTTTTATTTCCTTCCAACCTCCAAGTCGAAAAGGCGAGCCTGGGCAAAAGCAAAGAAAACATTTGGCAATTCGGAGATGGGAATTTTCAAAGATCGGCGGACCAGGCCAGGGATATTGTATTTATCGGCTAATTAGAAATTTGCAATCAATAATTAAATTAAAAAATAAAATCCACCGGCGCAAAGCACTGCCATTGCATTGTCTCCATTCAATCCGCTCAAATCGTCCGCGTAAATGAAGCTCAACATCACTTTGAACGCTGCTGCTTCAACATCGGGGACCTCCACAACAGGGCAATTAGAAGAGGCTATTCAAAATAAATGGTAATTAGCAGAGGCTTATTGAAAATTAAATTATTGGAAATAAGCCAGTAATTATTATAATTACTATTCATTAATTTTTTACCGAATTCCGCTTTTTCATTTTTGGCATCAAAACGGAACATTGCCTCAAAAACATCGGAAGCTGACTTCATAATCAGTTTATGGGCTTGCAAAAGCTTAAAAGGATTTAAATTTAAAAAATACAATCAAAAAATACCCGTTTCACAAAATTTTCATTTATTTTTAATTAAATAATTAATAATAAAATTAAGTTTTTAATTTGACAACTTGCCTCTTTTGCGTCTCCGCCGCCCACCAAAAAATAAACATCCGCGTCCTCACCCGTGCTCAACAAATGTTTCATCCGATCAACCACTGATTGGGAGATTATAATCAATTGTAAAATTTGTTTTATCTACATATTAATTTAATAAAATAATTGGAAATTGAAAGAAACAATGATTAAAAATTGGAAATCCAAAATCAGTTAATTACTTATGCTCTTGACTAATCCAGAAGCTTAATCATCACATTCCAAGCCTAATTAATTTTCAATATTTAAATAAAAAACTAGGGGCGGGAATTTTAAATTTTGTTCAAACTTATATAATTGGAATGCTGACGGAGGCAACATTTTTAGGGAAATTTGAAAACGAAATCCGAGCCCAAATCATCGGAAAATAAAAATTGTAATTTGCTCTAGCACCTTCTTCTATCGGTTCGGAAAATGAGCTCCTGTATTAAAAATAGAGCCCGGACGGGACCGGGGCCCCGCCGGGATTTTCCGGGACCCCCGGTCCCGGTTTTTTGGACAAACCACCGGGACCGGGAGTCCCGGAGTCGGGATCCCGACCGGGTCAATTTTCCAAGTCCCGATCCCGGCCACTCGAGCAGGAAAAACGTGACTAAATTTCACCAATGAAAAACTACGCCAAATTTGAAAAATTAATAATTATTTTGGCGAAATGTCTTTTTAAAATTTCAAGAAAAAGAAAGCGACAAAAAGAATTAATATAGGATGCAAAAATAAAAAACATTTGATCTTAAAAATTATTAACATTAAGTAAACATTTTCTTTAAAAAAAAATTTCAATATAAGATATATTGAATAGTTACTAAACATTTGAAAACCACAAATTATTTCATGAAAAATGGTTTAAAATTTTTTGAAATCATTTCATTAGTCAAGGTAGTTGAACAGAATTTTATGAAAATTTTCAAAATTATCTATTTCACATTAATTTGTTTATTTTTTTTATTCGAATCCCAAATATTGGCCATTTTGGAAAAAATCTGTAACATATCGCATTAAAAATTCCGTTTGTTGCCAAATGGTTTTTTGAAAAAAAGCGCGCACTACAATATTAGTTTTTTTTAAATCTTTAAATTTAAAAAATGTTTTTCAAATTCCTAACAAATAAAAAGCCCATTTAAACAGATTCATCATTTGTCATGAAAATTACTTTTAAAATTTACAATAGCGATTATTTAATTAAGCTATTTGCATCCCGATTATATAATTTAAAAAACGCTCTTTTTAATTTTTTTTAACTATTGTTTACCCACCTGAATGTCCTTCATCTGTCTCATCGTCACTGCTGTCCGTCTCACAAGGAAACTTTAAAAATTCATTTTAATATATTTTTTATGTTTATTCCATTTTAACTTACAAAATATCGCACCCAATAATTTTCTAAAGTTGGCACTTTTTTTTCTTTTTTGCTTTTCCTTGCCTTTTGCCCGCCATTAACACTTTGTTCGCCGATTCTTTTCATTATAATAAAATATTTTTTCCTTAATTCATACAACAAATGTAATGAAAAATACTGTTATTGGAAAAATATTAAATTAAAATAAAATCTAACATTAATTAAAAGATTATTATAATTTATATGATACTTAAAACAGAAATTTTATTACATGCAAATTTTAGCAAAAACAAAACATTGAATTAAAAAATTCAAAACAATAAATTAAGATAAAATTCAGTTCTCAAATTAATTTTAACGGTACTTTTCCGTTTTGGGGCCAAATTTTGAATTTTTTTTTTTCAAAAAATCAACAGCGGGCGCGTAGAATTGCTAAGCTACGCGCCAAAATTATTTGGAAGGCATAAATGCCACATTTGAGCTAAGATTTCTTCGAATGGGTCTGCGCCACGGGTTTTGACATTTTTGCGCCAGAGGAATTCGCACAAATATGAGTCAAAGTTCTACTCACCCGCTGTTGATTTAAAAAATTCAAACTTTGGCCCCAAAACGGAAAAGTACCATTTTAACGATTTAGTTATATAAAGGACTTCAATTAACATCAGATAAATTTAAAAATCAAAATGTGATTTCCTATTAAAGGTAAATTTTGGCAATGAAAAATATTTTAGACGCTTTGAAATTTTTGGGCTTTTAGGAGAGGAAATTTTGTTTCATCAAAAGCCAAATCAAAAAGAATTAATCGGCCTATAGGAGAGACAAAAAAATATGTGCGTTTATGATAATTTATGTAGGTCAGCAGGGAAAGTAATGTTTCGTTTTGCCCCCCCCCCCCAAATTTCTCTCATTTTCGTCGCTTTGCCCCCGGGCAAAGAATTGATCCAAATAAATGGGGGAAGATAAATCAGCAAATATTGTGCAAAAAGACGAATAAAATGTTGGTATTAATTAACATATTTAGTTATTACGAAAAATCAATGAAGAATAAGTGTTAATAATAAAATTTTTCCGTTTTTTTCTAAATCAAAATTTCTGATTAATTCTCTGTTTATTAGTTAAAATTAAACATACATAATTATTCAACATATGTACACACCGTTTTCTCTTATTTTTTGAAAAACAATGTTTGTTTTTTTACATTTGCATTGATTTGGGATCAAATTTTTTGAACCGGGGACAAAGCGATGAAAAAATGGTAAAAATGGGGGGGGGGAAGAGGAACAACAAAACATTGTTTCATCTTTCTTCTAACACAATTTATGTAAAATATTTGCTTATTTTTGTTTTGATTGAGCACAGTGAAAGAAGCAAAAATGGAAAAATTAATTTTGGATCAAAGCAAATCGAAAGGGACATTTTTTACGGAAATTGAAAAAGTGTCGGAATTTGCGCGAGAAATTGTTTTGAGTGAACGTAAAAGCGAATCGGTGCACATCAAAGGGTTTTCATGGAAAATATTGGCTCAAATTAAAGGGAAAAATCGAAACACTGACAATGAGAAATGGATGTGCATTTTGCTTTTGTCTGATGCTCCAAAAGAAGGTGCTGCTAATTAAATGCTAATAATTACAGTAATTAATTGACATTAAGACGAAAATGGAGCTATGAATGTTCGGCAACTTTTCGAATTGTCTCGCAAATGAACGATGTGCCGGATTTCAAGGATGAATTAAATGACCAATTGTTGCACAATAATCGAACTGGGCATTCTTTCATTCATTTTCATTTGATGTGAGTGACGATTAAACATTCCCTTAATTGACACAATTATGAACAATTAAGGAATTGATGGACCTGAGGAATGGTTTTTACGACAAAAGTGAAGACAAAGTGACGTTGGCCATTGATGTTACAGTGAACGAAGCAAAAAAGGAGGACAACTCATAAACAATTTGCAATTTTCTATTGATTGAAATCAACCATTATTTTTTTATATATGCGAAATTTTAAAGTAAATTTCGATTTGAAAGTGTGTTTCCGAAAAACCATGTTGGAGTTTTTCTTTTGGGCGAGTTTCGGCATTTATCCGTAGTTACCACAAAAAGCCGATTTCTTCATAACTTTTAAAAATATCCGAAGAATTTTTGAGTGCCGCAATAACTTTTTTTCAGATGTATCCATCCAATTGCTAAAAATTGCTTAGAAAATGTTTTCTCACCTCATAAGCTTTCCAACAAAATTAAATTAACCAATTTGGTCTGGAAAAATATTCAAAAAAATTCTGGGAATGAGAAAAATGCGTCAGTGATAAAAATAATTTTAAAAAAGTTAGAAATTACAAAAAAAAATATCATAAACACAAGGTCATTGGGTTTTCGAGTTTGCTTATCTAGAATCAGGCATCGATTTCAGGCAATTCCGAACCCAGGACCCGAATTCGAAAAAGTCGAAAGTCCGAATTTTCGGGTTTGGCATTTTGGCTCAAAAACGGCGTAAATGATTTCATATTGAAAGATTGATGGATTTCAGTTAGAAATTAACTTTCGTAAATCCTACAAAAATTAATGCAATAAATTCAAGTCCAAAAAATTATAAACATTGACCTAAACTTGCAAAATTTGAATTTTTTCATTGAAATTCGGTACTCAAAAATGAGAGTCTGCTAACGCAGCTCCAACAATTAATTCATATATCAGTTTTGTCAAGATCAAAAAAAAAGAAGAAAAATTAATAGAAAAAACAGGTTCATCATAGGATGGATGATATTCAATGGAGACTTTTCCCCAAATCATATTGGGCATTTATGTTTTGTCCTACGTTTTGCTTCTTTCACTGTGACATCAATGACCACTGTCACTTTGTCCTCGCTTTTGTCGTAGAAGCCTTTGCTCGGATTGATCAGTTCCTTAATTACCCCATAATGGGTCAATTAAGCGAAAAGTTTAAATGTCACTCACAGCAAAGGAAATGAAATTGGCATATCCACTGTGGTTCTTTTTATTGTCAAAAACACAGTCATTAAATTCTTGTTTGCAATCCAACACATCGTTCTTTTGCGAGACAATTCGAAAGGTTGCCGAACATTTGCAACTCCAATTTTTGTCTAACAATAAATTAATAATTGTTGTTAATTATATTAATTATTAGTAATTTACACCTTCTTTTGGAGCATTGCACAAAAGGTAAATCCCCAACCATTTCTTATTGTCAGTGTCTCCATTTTTCTTTTTAATTTGTGCCCATATTTTCCATGGCAATCCTTTGATGTGAACAGTTTCACTTTTACGTTCACTCCCAAAGATTTCTCGCGCAAATTCCGTCACTTTTTCAATTTCCATCAAAAGTATCCCTCTTGATTTGCTTTGATCCAAAATGGATTTCTCCGTTTTTTCATCTTTCAGAATGACATCAATGGCCAACGTCACTTTGTCCTTGCATTTGTCGTAAAATCCTTTGCTTGGGTACATTAATTCCTTAATTGCCCATAATTAGATCAATTAAGGGGAAATTAAATTGTCACTCACAGCAAACGAAATGAAATTAGGGAATCCCCAGCTAGTCGATTTATTGTCAAAAAGACGATCACAAATTATCCCAATCGAATTCTCAGGCCCATTCTTTTGAGAGATAATTTGAAAAGTTGCCGAACGAACGCAGCAGCGCCAATTCAAATCTAATGATAATAAATCAAAGTTATTAATTAGCACTAATTAACAGTTAATTTTTACCTTCTTTGGTAACGGCACACGAAAGGTAAATGCCCAGCCATTTCTCATTGTCAGTGCTTCCAATTTTCGTTTTTATTTTTGCCCATATTTTCCATGGAAGTCCATTTATGTACACTTTTTCGCTGTGCCTACTGCTCTCAAACTCCTCTTGTGCAAATTCGGATACTTTTTCAATATCCATCAAAAGTGTGCCTTCTTTCCGATCAGAATTCCGTCCATTAGTCGGTAATGGCATTGGGAAAATTCCGTCGGAAATCCCATGATAATTTGGAAGGGAATTGAACTGATAAATGGCGATAACTTCATCCTTTGACAAAACACCGAAGGGAACTGTAAATATGATGAACTTATTGAAAAATTTTAAAAAAAACATTTTAAAAAATTCGCCACAAAAATATTTAATTTTACGGCATCCATCAGAGAATGAGTTGAAATTTTGACTTATTTTACCAATTTTCTTCGAGAATTCCTCAATTGAGAAAAGCGGAAAGCGAATTTTGAACAGTGCCGGGCCAAGCATTTGACGTCGATTCTCTGCTGAACATTCAATGCCATTTTCACGGCATTTTTCGTCGGCCCAACGGAGTGCCTTTAAATAAATTAAATGATTAATAAAATTTACAGATTTAAAATTTATTTGTGGTAAAATTACTGCTTTCCAAATTGAAATTTCTCCACTGATTTGCAATTCGTCACACTCCAAAATTTTACACAACAAAGTTTGATCAATTTGCAAAAATTCCTCCGATTTGAGCAAATCGTCCGCATTTTTGCCAATATAAGCCAAACAACAATTAGCAAAATTCTAAAATTCAAATGAAGAATAATCTTTAAAATGTAGTTTTTCTCTGGAGTCTCAGCGCGAGAAAAGACCCGAGTTCTTCTTGTCTAGGTTTTCGAGTTTAGGAGACCGAGATTTCTTTAAGCCCTCTAATGATTGATTAGCTTTGGATAAACTTAAAAAAACATTCATTTTTAATCTGTCTAAATAAACGAAAAAATTTTGGTAAAAATTTGAGTGTAGGAAATATTTGCAAAAAATTGTAAATAATGAGTTTAATCATTCAAAAAAAATCACTCTATATAACAGTTTATTATGTACTTTTAACTGGAAATATAAACCGACAAAAATAGTTAAAAATTTGGAAATTTTTAATTCTTTCGGCATTTTTCAATTTTTCCTACCCACCTCCAAGTCGAGAAGACGGGCCTGGGCAAAAGCGAAGAAAACACTGTACAATTCGGAGATAGGGATTTGCAAAGATGCGTTGACCAAGCCAGGGATATTGTATTTCTTGGCTAATTAAATCATTTAATTATTTTTTGTCAAATAAAATTAAATCCACCGGCGTAAAGCACTGCCATGGCATTTTCTCCGTTCAGTTCGTTCAACTCTTCCGTATAAATGAAGCTCAACATCACTTTGAACGCTGCTGCTTCAACGTCGGGGACCTCCACGGGACAATCAGCAGAGGCTAATTGAAAATTTAATTAGAGCAATTAGCGGAGGACTATTGAAAATTAATTAGGGTAATTTGCAGAGATTAAATTAATTATAAATGTCATTCAGTAATGTTTTTACCGAATTCCGCTTTTTCCTTTTTTGCGTCAAAACGGAACATTGCCTCAAATACGTCGGAAGCGTGCTTCAAAATCAGTTTATGGGCTGGCACAAGCTTAAGAGGATTAAATTTAAAAAACACACCAAAAATTACAATTCACTAAATTAATTTCCCAATTTTTAATTAAATAATTAATAAATTTTTCAATTTAAAACTCGCCTCTTTTTCGTCTCCGTCCCCCACCAAAAAATAAACATCCGCGTCTTCTCCCGTGCTCAACAAATGCTTCATCCGATCAAGCACTGATTTGGACATGATAAGCAATTCCAAAATTCGTAATTACCTATTTAAATCCTGAAAAATAATGGCAATAAATTTAATTAAATGATTCAAAATTGGCAAGAAATAAATACCACGGCACAAAATCAGCAAGACTTTATGTTCAGCTGGACTATTAGGATTATTTTGAGGAATTTGTAGCAAAAAAAAAAAACATGCAAATGTTTTGTTATGCCCCTTCCCCCCCCCCTGTTTTTTACAGGAAAAACCCAACTCGTACTAGGCCAACTCGTACTGTTTTTCGACAGAAAAAACGTCATAACTTTTGTTAAAGTCGATAAATTATACATTCTTGCTATGGTTCTCTATCTATCTGCAAAACGCAAGAAAATTATATTGCTTTTCAAAAAAGTTATTTCCAAAAATCGCAAAAAATTTTTTTTGTTCATAACTTTTTTCAAACTCTAGAGTGTTAAAGGCTATCGGATGATAACAAGAATATTTAATTTAGTCTACTTTAACAAAAGTTATGACCATTTTTTGTCGAAAAACAGTACGAGTTGGGGCAGTACAAGTTGTGTTTCGTCCGTTATTTACACATTTTTTCATCGCTTTGCCTTCGGTAAAAAAAATTGATCCAAATAAAATGCAAAAGTAAACAAATATTGTTTTTGAACAAAAATTTTGAAAAAGAAATGCGGTGTACTAATAAATTAATACCTATTAATAAACAAAGATATTTTTGTTTTTTTGGATAGAAAAAAAAGTGGGAGAAAATTGGGCTCTATTCAAGTTTAGGCGTCCAATCAATATTTACGCGTCCAATGAGTGACCATCCTCACTTTTTTAGATCATAACTTTTTTATTACTCGGTCAATCCAAACATTCTTGGTATCAATCGAAAGCTTAAAGTTTGGGGAAGTTTTGTATAACAAATTCCGGGATAAAAGCAACAGACAAAAAATTATACTTGAATATACGCGAAAAGTTATGAATTTCGGGTTTTCTTATTGCAAATTTTTTCTTAATATAAGTATTTGTTTTTTCTTGTATTAATAAATACCCTACACTTTAAGCTTTCGAATTATACAAGAATGTTTGGATTGACCAAGTAATAAAAAAGTTATGATCTAAAAAAGTGAGGATGGTCACTCACTGGACGCGTAAACATTGATTGGACACGTAAACTGGAATAGAGCCGAAAAATAGATATATTCAAGTACCATTAATATTGTGAAACTATAACAGATTTTGCGCCAAAATAGACACTTTATCAATTTTTTGTCAAAAAAGTGCCATTTTTTGTTATTTATTATCAAAATCAGACAAATAAAAAAAAGATGAAGATGAAAGGCGGAATTAAGGACAAATGGTACTACTCTAATTTGTATATCCCATTTTTTAGTCAACAATTTTTTTGATTTAGAAGTTCCTGAAAACAAATATTCGGGGGGTTTTCGAGGTTGCTGACCACGAATATGACAATTATTTTGGCCTATTGAATTTGGGTCCGGGATCCCGAATTGTTTGAAATGGATTCCATATTCGTGAACAGAGCGACCTTGAAAACTCCCGCCGGCTATTTGTTTTCAGGACTTTTGAAAATAAAAAAAGAATTGGAAAAAAAATTTGACAAAAAATAGGATACAAACTAATTGAGTAGTACCGGATAGATCTTAGAAATGAGGCAAAATGCGATCTCTGACAATTGATGGATCTTTTTTTGTTCAATTGTTTATGATTTATCTTCCGCCGTTTTTGCTTCTTTTACAATGACATCAATGACCAATTTAACTTTGTCCTCGCTTTTCTTGTAAAAGCCGTTGCTCGGGTCCAACAATTCCTTAATTACCCCATAATTTGAACAATTAAGCAAAAAATATGAATTATTCCTCACCGAAAATTTAATGAAATTTTTGAATCCCCAGTCATATAATTCACCGTTAAAAATATGGTTTTTAAATTCCTTCATGAAATCTCAAACACCGCCCATTTGCGGCACAATTCGAATGTTTGCCGAACATTCGCAGCTCCAATTTTTGTTTTAATGCAAATTGGATAATTATTTTTATTAATTAGCATTTAATTTGCACCTTTTTTTGGCGTGTCACACAAAAGGTAAAAACCCAACCATTTCTCATTATTGTCAGTGATTCCATTTTTTGTTTCGATTTGTGCCAATATTTTCCATGGAAATCCTTTGATGTACACAGTTTCACTTTTACGTTCACTCCGATTGATTTCTCTCGCAAATTCGGACACTTTTTCAATTTCCATTGAAATTGACCCAATGGATTTGTTTGGATCGGAAATGAATTTGTCCATTTTTTCATCTTTCACTATTAAATCAATGGCCAACGTCACTTTGTCCTCTTCTCTGTTATAAAAACCATTGCTTTGGTCCATCAATTCCTTAATTACCCATAGTTATCTCAATTAAGAAAATTTGTTTAATTACCGCAAACGAAATGAAATTTCCGAATCCCCAGCTATTTAATTCATTGTCAAAAACATGGTCATGAAGTGTGCCAATCGAATTCTCGGTGCCCTTTTTTTGTAAAATAATTCGAAATATCGCCGAAAATTTGCAGCACCAGTTCATTTCTTAAACTCAATTTATTAGTCAAATTAATTGAACACTTTCACCTTCTTTTGGACCGTCACAACGGATGGAAAAGCCCAAGCATTTTTCTTCGTTTTCCTCTTCCGTTGTTACTTCCGCCTTTATTTTCCACGGAAGCCGCTTTATGTGTACAGTTTCGCTGAACTGCTCGCCCTCCCCAAATTCTGACACTTTTTCAATGTCCATCAAAAGTGTTCCTTCCGTCCAAATTCTTTCCTCGCTAGGAAATTTGGACAGCAGCAACGGATCGGAAAAGTGATTAAAATTCAGTTGGAATTTGTGTTGTTGAACGCCGATCACTTCTTCAGTTGTTAACACGTCGGACGGAACTGTAAAAAATGGATTTGTACTGGATAATTTGGTGATGGAACGTTAGTCAAAAAACCATCAAATTCAAAATTTTTGACAGAAAATTATTCATAATTTCGCTCAAAATGAATCAAATTTTAATAATTTTCGATAGCCCTAAATGTTTTCTATTATCTTGACAAATTTTCAAAAAAATTTATTTTCTGAGAAGCTCAAAAACCCAAGTTTTTTTGACCATTTTTCGTCATAACTTTCTTGAAACTTTACGAATTTTTTGTTGTTGAAATTTTGGTACCAATAAACTCCGCCATGAGAATTGATTGAAGATTTTGGTCCAGTTTATTATCCGGTTACAGGCATGCCACCGAAAAATGTTTTTTTTAATCGAAAAAGTTTTTTTAATTTTTATCTCACAAATTTTTTATTTTTTTTACCAATATTCTTCGAAAATTCCTCATCTTGAATGAGTGGAAAGCGAATTTTGAACAGTGCCTGACCGAGCGCAGCACGACGATTCTCTGCTCAGCATTCTTTGGCACTTTGACGGCATTTTCCGTCAGCCCAACGGAGTGCCAAAAAAAACAAAAAAAATTAATTTAAAATAAGAGCTCTAATTAAATGTGTTATTTTATAGTAAATTCACTGCTTTCCAAATTGAAAATTCTTCACGGATTTGCAATTCGTCACGTCCGAAAATTTTGCACAACAATTTTTGATCAATTTGTAAAAATTCATCCGATTTTAGCAAAGTGTCAGCATTTTTATCAATATAAGCAAAACAATCATTGCAATAGTCCTAAAATTAAAAAAAAACATA
The DNA here is from genome assembly GCA_023374025.1 of Heterodera schachtii. Lineage (NCBI taxonomy): Eukaryota > Metazoa > Nematoda > Chromadorea > Rhabditida > Heteroderidae > Heterodera > Heterodera schachtii. Next base: position 1,428,716 of record SIJG01000021.1, read on the forward strand.
AACATAAATAAAAATTGCATTTAAAATTTGTTTAAATTTCACTTCCAAGTTGAAAAGTCCGGCCTGGGCATAAGCAAGGAAAACATTGCGCAATTCGGAGATGGGAATTTTCAAAAATGCGTCGACCAGGACAGGGATATTGTACTTTTTGGCTAATTAGAAAATAATTATAAATTAAATAAAAAACAAATTAACCGGCGTAAAGCACAGCCATTGCATTGTCTCCATTCAATTTGCTCAAATCATCCACGTAAATGAAGCTCAACATCACTTTGAATGCTGCTGCTTCAACGTCGGGGACCTCCACAACAGTGAAATTAGCATAGACTAATTGAAATTAATTAGATATTCATTTGTTACCATTCTCTGTTCTTTCTTTCTTTGCGTCAAAACGAAACATTGCTGCAAATACGTCGGAAGCGTTCTTTATAATGAGTTTATGGGCCGGCAGAAGCTTAAAAGGATTAAAACTTAAAAAATATAACATTTAATAAACAATAACCCATTTTTGGACCCACCGTCCCCGACCTTCGCTAATCTCTTCCTCGAAATGTCGGGGGCCATAATTAGAAGAATTATAATTAGGCAATTTAAAACTCGCCTCTTTTTCGTATCCTTCCCCCACCAAAAAGTGTACATCAGCATAATCACCCGTGCTCAACATCAGCTTCGTCCATTTAGCTGCCGACTTGGACATAAGAAATTGAAAGTTTTACTAAATTATTAATTAGGTAATAAATATTATTAATTTTTATTTTCTCTTGCGAGAAAACAAAAAAAAAATATATATATATATATATATATATAGAAATATGAAAATCATTCTCCATGTTTTTATTTTAAAAAACTGCATTGCAAAATTATTGTAAATTTGTTAAAAAATTGAAATTTCTATACATTTTGTTTAATAATTTATCACAATTTTTAAATGTACAATAAAAATTTTGCTTTTTTAATTTGCTGCTTTATGTATTTTTAATAAAAATATGCAAAAATTCTGACTTTTGTGTAATATTCATGTTTCAACTTTTTTATAAGTTCTTCAATCGCTTAGAAATAGCTTATTAATAGCTTCTAAGTATGTAGGGCTTTCGAATGATACCAAGATATTTGGATTTGGTCAACAAAGAAAAAAGTTATGATCCTTTAAACCTGGCTCAGACTAAACCGGCCAGACTAAACCGACCCCCACCCCATAAAAGTACCGAGGCAAGTTACAATTTATTTCTTTTACATTTTTTGTTTTCATACTCCTTGGCGGTTTTTAGGAAACGACCTAGCACCCCATTGTCTAATACATTTTTTGCAAAAATTTCAACATTTGATGACAAAATAAACGAATAATTATGTATGTATTTTAATTATTGTTTAATCAAAATCGCGATTCTTAAAAAAATTTTTTCTGACTTATGCTTCTCTTACTTAATTGTTCTTCTAATCCTCCCCATGGTCTAAAATCGATTTTTTACATCGATTTTTTGTTTCGATGTGAATTGTCTGACTTCTCTCTGTCTCCACTCCTACAGAAACTCTCAAAAACAATTTGCAAAAGGAATAGTGCAAAATTTCAACAAACTAACAAATCATTGTTTTATTTCCCATTTTGGTCGTCACTACCGGCGGGTGGTAAATTTTTGACTAAATTCATATGTAATAGCATTGTTCAAAAAAATATATTCACAAGGATTCAATACTAAATGAAAATTATTAAAAATTCATAAAAATAGATGGAAAAATTGGCATAGATCCCTAAAATTTGGCAAATGCCTTTTAAACAATATGGAAGTTTCCGTAGATTGTTGGCCAAGAATTTTACAAAAATTTGGAAAAGCTTTCAAAAAATAAAAAAATTATGGTTAAACCTAAAATTCGGTTTTTTGAATTTTCGTTTTATCCCTTTTACATAAATGCGCCTCATTTCACATTAAGACAAAAAGTTTTATTAAATTTCTGATTGCAATTTTTTAGATAAAATGCCATCGTCGATGGATCGGATGAAACATTTGTTGAGCACGGGTGAGCATTCGGATGTGCACTTTTTGGTGGGCGACGGAGACGCAAAAGAGGCGTGTTTAATTTAAAATAAAATTTAAATTTTTATTTTTCAATTGCAATTGCAATTTCATTAATTATCCACGTTTTTTTTTAAAGGTTTTGCCAGCACATCAATTCATTTTGAAGATCGCTTCCAATGTTTTTGAGGCAATGTTCCGTTTTGACGCCAAAAAAGAAAGACCGGAAAATGGTAAAAAAAAAAAAAATTAGTTTTAAGGGAAAATAACAATTATGTTATTTGTTCTTCATTTTGTCTCTGCTAATTTCCCTAATTAATTTCAATTAGACCCTGCTAATTGCCTTGCTGAAGTGGAGATCCCCGATATTGAACCATCAGCATTCAAAGTGATGTTAAGCTTCATTTACACGGATGATTTGAGCGCATTGAACGGAGATAATGCAATGGCAGTGCTTTACGCCGGTGGATTTATTTTTTAATTTAATCTTATTAATTATTGAATTCGCTAATCAGCCAACAAATACAATATCCCTGATTTGGTCCTTCCATCTTTGCAAATTCCAATCTCCGAATTGCGCAATGTTTTCTTGGCATATGCCCAGGCTCTGCTTTTCGAATTGGAGGTGAGAGGACAAATTTAATTAATTATTTATTATTTTATCATCCCTTTTATATAATTTTCGAATAATTTTATATATTTTTAAGGATTTTTCCTTCAAATGTTTGCGTTACATTTGTCAAAATGCGGCTCAATTGTTCGGATCCGATCAATTTTTGCAGATTAATCAGAATATTTTGTGTAATCTTCTCGAGAGTGATTGTTTATTGCTTAGTGATGAATTTGAAATTTGGAAAATTGTAATTTCATTTTAAAATAGAATTTGCATTTTTTAATTTTTGTTTTTTTTTAATTTAGGCACTCCGTTGGGCCGATGAAAAATGTTGTCAGAATGGCATTGAATGCTCATCGGAAAATCGTCGTTCAGTACTTGGTCCGGCACTGTTCAAAATTCGTTTTCCAAATATCCATGAGGAGATTTTTGCCAAATGCGTCGGTAAAAATTTTGAAATCAGAAATTAGTAGAATTTGTTTTGGTCGATATGAAATTTACATTTTAATGCTTGAATTTCATACACGGACACGGAGGGTCAAAATTTTTTCAAATTTATGGGAAAATTGGACGAAAAAAACTGTTGCCTACAGAATAATAAATTTTGAAATTTTACAGTTCCATCCGGTGTGTTAACAATGGAAGAATTGCTCGGCATTTATCAATTCAATTCCCATCCGAATATTTATCTTCGTGGAATTCCCGGGCTGTACTCGTTGAAATTCCCAAGCCATGGCCGAATTTTTAATTGGAACAAAGCCCAGGGCAACAAAAAATGTACAATCGCATTGGAAATTGAAAAGTGTCGGAATTTGCGGTAGAGTCTGTCGGGAGTAGCCGATTGAGTGATGCCGTGGAGATAAATGGATTGGCATGGAAAATTGAAGCAGAAATAAAAGAAAATAAGGAAGGTACTGATGAGAAGAAATGTTTGGGATTTTACTTATGGTGCGATGCAATGGAAGGTCCAATTTTAAATATGTTAAAAAAATAATTATTTAATTTTTAAACAATATAGAAAGACCATCGAACTGCGTTTTTTCTGCAACCTATCGAATTGTATCTGAAAAGAGCGATGCGGAGAATTCCATTGGGACACGTTGTGACTGTGTTATTAACAAATCACAAATAGGCCAGGGATTTGGAAATTTCATTACTTTTGCGGTGAGTGAAAATTGAACATAATGTTTAATTGACATAATTATGGTTCATTAAGGAATTGATGGACCAGAGCAATGGTTTTTATAACAAAAGTGAGGACAAAGTGACATTGGCCATTGATGTCACCGTGAAAGAAGCAAAAACGGAGGACAAATTATAAATACACAATGTTCTGGGAAAAAATTCATTGGTGCATTATCATCCTATGGACCTGTTTTTTTTAATCATATTTTATAATTTTTACTGATTTTTACAAAATTAATTTATTGAATAAATGTCGGAACAGCTTTAGCAGAGTCTCATTTTCTTCAGTACTTTTTGCGCATTGTCATTTTGGACGAGTGTCCGCATTTATCCTTCGTGACCACAAAAAGCTTTCAAAAAGCAAACTTTAGCAAAGATTTATAACTTTTAAAAATATCCGAAGAACATTTTTATGTTATTTTGGCTATTTCCTTTTTTGAAAGTTGACAGAAACTTTGCAGGCCAATTGATGACAATTAGGGCTATGGAATAAATTTGATTCACTGGAGAAAGTACTTTCAACAGCGAATCGAAATCTTGGGGATTCCGGAATTTCATTTCATTTGTGGTGAGTGACAATGAAACTTTCCTTAATTGACCCAATTATGAACAATTAAGGAACTGATGGATCCGAGCAAAGGCTTTTACGACAAAAGTGAAGACAAAGGGTGCTAGTACGTTTCGTAAAAACTTCCACCCATGCGCGTTTCGTAAAACGGCCAAATGGGTATTTTTTTAAAACTGCCACCCATGCGCTTTTCGTAAAACTGCCAATGGGTTCAAAAACCAAATGGGTAATATATATAAATTCATAACTTGGCTTAAATTCAACCAAATTAATATTTCATGGTATCATTCAGCTTTAATTGTTCTCTTTCAGAATATATTTTTCCTAAATTTTTAACTTAAGTACAAAAAAAGTTATAAAGCGTTGAAGACACTATGTTTTTTGCAAATGGTCATGCTTATATAATTATAAACATTTAATATTTTAAGTCTATAAAAGACAATTGAGCCAAAATTAATTTATATATTCGATTCTCGTCCTTGAATTAGACCTTGTTTATCATATTACTTACTTTTTTCATTTTATTGATTTTACAATCCCAGTACGATAGTTGGGGAAGGGAAACCGATTCGTCCGGGGCAAAATTGGGAACGCGGGAATTGGAAGAATTCGGGATATTAAATAAAAAATTTGATTCAGTTTACTAAAATTTTGAATAATAAAATATAAAATTGATCTAAATTTTAAAATGACACTGTGAAAAGGAAAACGGAAAAAAGTCCCTCCTTCCTCCTTGGTACTGTTCGGTCTCCAAAAAAACCTTACTAAAAATAAGTGATTTTCTCAAAAAATACTCATTCTTTATCCATTTGAAAATATAAATGCATTAAAGCTAAATTTGTTTTGGGAGCTCAGGCATTTAATTATAAAAATAAAGCAATTATTCCATTCCACTTTTGTATTTATTGGGGATGGACTGAGGTACGAATCAGGGATGGCATTCCGAGGCCCCAAAAATTTTCGGAAATCGGAAATCGGAATTCCGGGGGTCCAAAATTTTTCGGAAATCGGATTTCCGAGGCCGAAAATTTTTTCGGACTCGGAAATCGGAATTCCGAGCCCAAAAACATCGGAAATCGGAATTCGGAAGTCGGAAATCGGAAATTTTTCAAAAAAAATAAATATAATAAAAAAAATTTTAAATATTATAATAGGTTAAATTTTTAATTCTTAACCAAGTAAAAGCGATTCAAAAAACTTTTGATCTATTTAAATAGATATTTGCCTTAAAAAATTATTCAATGATTTTCATCAAAAATTTTACCTTTTTTTTGCGGCGCGTTTTTTCAAAATTTTTGAAAACACGGCGGGCGAGGTCCGGCGGTGCCGATAGGAGCCGCCGGGGAAAATTTTTATAATTTTTAATCAAATTGTTAACAAATTTTGTCCAAAAATGACTAAATTAGCGATTTTGAGGCAAAAATTTCTCAAGAAAAATATGATTTTTAGGGTGCGGCGGTGCCGATAGGCGCCGCCGGGAAATTTTTGAAAATTTCAATGCAATTTGTTAACCAAAATTGTAAAAAATTGTTAATTTTTTGAAAAAAAATTCAAAAAAAATTTCCGAAAATTTCCGACTTTTTATCAAAAATTTCGGAAATCGGAAGTCGGAATTCCGACGTCCAAAATTTTTTCGGAAATCGGAAATCGGAATTCCGACCCCAAAAATGTCGGAAATCGGAAATCGGAAGTCGGAAATCGGAATTCCGTGCCATCCCTGGTACGAATGCTAAAGGGCATTCGTAATATTCACTTATTAACGCCCGTATATGGAAAATTTCTAATTTTTTTTTTATTATAGTCCTCAATTTCCTATATATTTTACAGTTTATTCACATTAAAAATATTCCTTTTCTCATATTTTTGTACTTATATTTTTTTATGTACTTGGAATTTATTGTGAATGATCATTTTTCTTCATAGTTTTGTACTTAATTTTCTTTTATTATTTCCGTTGTATTGTAGCTTTCTGTAATAGATTTAAATGATCATTTTTGTATATAAAAATTGTACTTAATTTTCTTTTATTATTTCCTTTGTATTGTACCTACTTATATTTGAGTATAAATGATCATTTTTCTTTATAGTTTTGTACTTAATTTTCTTTTATTATTTCCTTTATATTGTACCTACTTATATTTGAGTATAAATGATCATTTTTATGCATAAAAATTGTACTTAATTTTCTTCTATTATTTCCATAGAACTGTATACAACCACTACAAACTGTGTATATAAATAAGTTGATTTTCCGCTTAAATTAATTATTTTGTATTAAAAAAGATTCCTACTTTTTTAATACAGCTGGACCCCCTTGTTGCCGACTGATCCTGAGATATCCCGGCTGAAATCCCAGCACAAAATGACTCCCGGATCGGGACCATGGCAAAACGGATTTGAATCCGAGCAAAACCGGGGATTTCAATCATGGAACCTATTACGACTTGGTGCCGAACCCGGATCACGATTTTTTCAAAATTCCGGGCTCTAGGATCACTGAACATTTAATTTTTTTTAAATTATAATTTAAGGTGACAAAATGAAATATGCATTTTATTATTTTGTCATATTTTCAGTCTTTGCCAATTTACATGTAAGAGCATTGCCAACAAAAAATAAAGCAGGTAAATCTGTAAATATTTGTTTAACTTTCTCTACGTTCATGACTAAATAAAATACGAAATTCCGCTGTCTACGCCCCTTACCCAATTCCATGAAATAATTATGTATATCCACTCTTTAATAAATTTTAATTTTAAGGCAAGAGCATGAACAAATTATCAATTCGTTGGTTGACCAAATGGAGAAAGTGTTGAAGAAAGGAGAATATTCGGATGTTCAGTTTTTGGTTGGGAATGACGACAAAAAGGAGGCGAGTCAAAAAAGCAAAAAACATCTATAAATGCCAATGGATAAGCCAAGGGATTTCAATTTTAGGATTTCTTTTTGTGCAAATTTATGAAAAATCTCAAAAATTTTTCTGTATATCAATATACAAATCAGTGATGCCGCGGGTTGAGAAAAATTTCGGGTTCGGGTTTCGGGTCGGGCACTCGAAAAATTTCGAGTTCGGGTTTCGGGTTTCGGGTTGAGAAAAACTTCGGGTTTCAGGTTTCGGGTATCGGGTTTCGGGTCGAGAAAAATGTCGGGTTTCGGGTCAATTGAAAAATTTTTATAATATGTTCAAAATCGATAAGAATTTTTTTATCGAATGAAAAATCATTAAAAATTTTCTACGTCACGTTTTTTCAATGTAAATTTCTCGAACAAGAAGACTGGCGGTGCCGATAGGCGCCGCCAGGAAAAAATTTGAAAATTTGAGTTAAATTTGGTAACAGATTTTCACCAAAAAGTTGTCAAATTTTTGCGCTTTAAGTTGACAAATTTTTGCCTTTAAAAACGTTTTTTACGGCGTTTTTCCAAAAAACTTTTGGAGAACCGGAGGGCCGGCGGTGCCGATAGGCGCCGCCGGGAAAAATTTTATAGTTTATAATACGATTTGTTTACAGATTGTGTCAAAAAAAGATCAAAGTTTTGGTTAAATTTGCGGTTTTAGGCTGTTTAAAAAAATAAAAAATAATAATTTTTAAGTTTAAATATTTTTTATTAATTTAATTTCAATTGAAATAATGTAAAGAAAATGTAAAAAATATTCTATACCAGTGGGGAATTGAACCCGAGCGAAAAATAAAGAAAGGCAAAAGGTATAGCCATTACACCACATTTGAATTTGAACAAATGCTGTAAATGAATTATTTTTTCTCAAAAATCTCCTTCTCCGACAATTTCCTTCTCTTTTCTCATCCAGATCCCCATTCTTACCGGTGCATAGTTTTTTGCCTTTGCCGCGGGTTGAGAAAAATTTCGGGTTCGGGTTTCGGGTCGGGCACTCGAAAAATTTCGGGTTCGGGTTTCGGGTTTCGGGTCGAGAAAAACCTCGGGTTTCGGGTCTCGGGTTTCGGGTTCGGGTTGGCATCACTGATACAAATACATGAAATTGTATGTTTTTTATATAGTCAATTGAAACGGGCCTTCAAATTTCAATGATTCAAGTAAGATAAAAATTATGCTTCTCAAAACTTTTAATAATTTTTTTGGAATTTTTTAAGATTGTTTCAGCTCATAGAGCGATTCTCTCCAGTGCTTCCGGTGTTTTCAAAGCAATGTTCCGTTACGATAAAGGTCAAATTAATATATGCGACATTGAAATTGATACGTTCAAAACGATGCTAACATTTATTTACACGAAACATTTGAAAGGATTAAATGCCAATAATTGGTTGGACGTTTTAAAAGCTGGTGAAATTTATGATTAGGATTTTAAATAAATGTTTTAATTAATTATAGCCGAAAAGTATAACATCACTGGCCTGGTAAATGAATGTGCCAACTTTCCTGTTGAAAAATTGCCCAATATTTTTGTGGCTATTGAAAAGGCTCTGTTGCTGAATATGGAGGTGAGGAAAGAACTTTATGCAAATTAATGAGATTTGGAAGTTGTGCTGATAAAGCCGAAAAATTTGAAATTAGTTCACGGACAGGAAAGGATCAAGCACAGAGACTCTAAGCTCCTCATTTAAAACAAAATTTTAACCTAAAAATCTGTGCTTTAAGTAATTAATATTATTTTAGGATTTTACTCTTCGTTGTTTACATTACATTGATCAAAATGCGAGAAAGTTGCTCAATTCAGTAGCCTTTTTACAAATTCATCAAAATTTGCTATGCGTTATTCTCGAGAGAGATCAGCTGAGAAGCAGTGAAATCGAAATTTGGAATGCGGTAAAATAATGTTTAAAATAACAATTAATTATTTTAAATTTAGGCACTCCGTTGGGCCGACGAACAGTGCCGACAAAATGCTATCGAGTGTTCCGCTGAGAATCGGCGCGAAAAGCTTGGCTCGGCACTGTTTAACATTCGTTTTCCACTCATACCAATAGAGGAATTTACAGAAAGCATTGATAATAAATTATGTTCCGATGGGTATAGATTTGGTATTTTGAAAAAAGGTAGGACCTAATCTGTTCCATGTTAAACCTGGAATTGTATTTTTGGACAAATCCCAGTAGGGTGAAAATCCGAGATTTCAAGCCTTGAGCTTTATCAATGATTTTTGATCAAGTTATCTAGGTCTATTTTCTTCATGTTTAGGATCAGAATTAGAAGAAAAGAAATATTATATTTGGGATCTTTGCCTCAAAAAACCCACAGAAAAAACTTTTCTAAAAAGTTAAATAAAAATTTCAGAATGGAATCAAAATATTTAATTATTTCATTAGTTTTGCGGTGAGTGGCGATTCAAATAAATTTTTTCGAGATTTTAAGAATTACATAAGATAGGAAAGGATATGTAGAGCTATCGCTTAATACCAAGTTTTATTAATTTGACTAAATTTAAGCTAAGTATGATTTAATTGATACTTTTGTAACTTTGGCTCACCGCGATTTTATTTTAATTACATAATTAGGTTTTGAAATTAAAAGTTATAATCGGAACTATCGCTAATTTGCATGTTTTAAAAAACAATTAACTACAATACTTGTCAAATTTTTGCATCTCCAAATGAAATCATCAAAATTAAGGAATTATTGGACCCGAGCAAAGGATTTTACAACAAAGAAGTGGACAAAGTGACATTGGCTATTGATGTCACAGTGAAAGATGAAAAAATGGACAAATTCATTTCTGATCCCAACAAATCCAACGGTACACTTTCGATGGAAATTTAAAAATTATCGGAATTGTACGAGAAGTCATTTGGAGTGAATAAAAGCGAAACTGTCACTTATGTAAAGGAAATGCCTTGGAAAATATTGGCACAAATTAAAACGGAAAATGAAAGCACTGATAATGAGAAATGGTTGGGCTTTTTCATTTTGTGCGATGCTTCTGAAAAAGGTTTGCTAATTAGCTTATGTATATTGTAGAAATAAATATTATTTTGCCGATAAATTTGGTGTAATTAATATCTCTGTTGAAAAGACTTAAGAAAAAAAAATTTTTAAATTTATTTAGGTATAGGGAGGGGAAAGGTTTTTTGGGAAAACCACTCAATTATTTTAAATTCAATTAATTTATGTTGAATTAAGATGGAAATTGGAGCCGCAAATGTTTGGGAACACTTCGAATTGTCTCTCAAAAGAACGATGTGGGGGATTTTACTAGAAAATTTGACCATGTTTTTAACAACAATTCAAACGATTGGGGATTCATCTATTTCATTTCTTTTGCGGTGAGTGACGGCCGATTCAATTAATTAATTAATTGAATTTTTAATTTTGAAATGGCAAATTAAGGAATTGATGGATCCAAGCAAAGGGTTGTACAGTTTTCACCAGCTTCGAAGCCCGAAAATTCACCTCTGATCACTTTCAAAACCTTCGTGTGCCGTGATAACAAAAGTGCCAATAGAGAAGGGAATAGAAAGGCAAACAAATTCGCCTTGGGCCAGAAAAAAGGCGGCATTGGAACCAAGAAAGGTAATAAGGAACGGTGCCAACACAAGCACTCAGCGGTGAAGGAGGCACCAACTCGGAATGCCTCGGACAACAAAAGGAGGCCTTTATTCACCAAAAATTTTGTGCCACAATTGAAAAGCAAGGAACTACCGATCAAAATTTCTAAAAATGCTGGATCAAGTGAGGTGAACAAGCAGCGCTTGGTACATGTCCAATTGAAAGTGGGCCGTTTTGAACAAGAAAAAATGGGCATGAAAAACGGCAAGGCGATGAAGCGCATAGGGAGAAGGAAAAATGCGGGTCAATGTCAGTTAGGGACAACTGAAAAATTAGGTAGGGGGAAGGTGAGCCAAAAAATGGCTTCGTCGACAAATGGGAGGTTGGTTGGATCTATGCGATCGCCACCCTGGCTCTCGGTCCTAATCGCCCTTCCATCGCATCGAGAGTGATTTCAAATTTGGTCAAAGAATTTTTTATCGTGGAGGACAACTCCGAAAAGAACCCGACGGAGGGATGTTAGAAGAAGGTAAACCGGCACATGCTGAACTCGCCACCACCGATCAGATGCCGAATGAGCTTGAAAGGCAGGGGACGCCTTTTTCTTGGAGGGTCGGGATGTGTTAGAATTTGATTATTGGCGTTTTATTTTGTTAATCATGTTGTCTCTTCTTAATTTTGTCTCATTGTCTGTTTTTGTAGTCTCTCGCCTAATCTATATTTTGCCAAATAAATCCACCGGCGTAAAGCACTGCCATGGCATTGTCTCCGTTTAATCCGCTTAAATCGTCCGTGTAAATGAAGCTCAACATCACGTTAAACGCTTCTGCCTCAACGTCAGGGATTTCCACAACAACGGGGCAATTAACGAATGCTAATTGAAATAAATTAATGTAATTACATAGACTATTAAATCACAATAATGATTTAATATCTTATTACATAGATTATTCATCACGAATTGATGATTTAATATCCAAGAGTTCATTTACCGTTTCCTCCTTGTTCTTTCTTGGCGTCAAAGCGAAACATTGCCTCAAATACGTCAGAAGCATGATCCAAAATGATTTCATGGGCCGCAATAAACTTAATATATTGAAATATGAAAAAGAGTATTTTAAATAATAAATTAATTATTTAAATTGAATATTATCTCGCCTCTTTTGCGTCGCCGTCCCCAACCAAAAAGTTCAATCCTAACGCTCAACAGTGCTCAACAAATGTTAAAAGCAACCAAATTGACCCAGTGGCACGAGTCACCCGAACAGGATCAGCTCTTTGGAGTGCTTTCTTTCGACAACACCTCGACATTGTTGATCTCTTGATAGTGAATTGCTGTTTAAATAATCGACGGCACTAATTTTGTATGCGCATTTTCAGTTGGAGAAGGGCGCTGATCCGAATGAGCCGATCACTGGCACAGTGAACAACCTACCCACTAGTGGGTGTTGTTGATCAAACCTTTTACCATGGAGTTTTGGGAATCCGGCACCATTTCGACTACAAAATACTTTGTACTCGAAGAATCAATTTTGATTTTGTTCAAATTCGGGTCCAGGGTTCGGGATTTGTCGAAAAGGGATGCCAGTGACTATATATATTTATTAGAGATGCGCCGTGACTGAAAAAACCCGTGAACCGTGAAACGTGACCGTGACCGTGAATTGACCCCGTGAATCGTGACCGTGACCGTGAATTGGTACCGTGAATCGTGACCGTGACCGTGATCCAAAAAACCCGTGAAATTCCCGGTTTTCGTGACCGTGAATTTTTTTAGTTAAATTTTTCCCTGTCAGCGAATTTTTTGTTTTTACACTGTCTTTTTTGTGGTAAAATTTTCCAAAAAATTTTGGGAACAGGGTGTCCAGCAGGGACGACGAATTTTTAAAAATTTGAGTGCAATTTGTGCACAGATTTTGTACAAAAATGGCCAAATTTTGCGATGCCAATTTTTATAAAATAATAAATTTTTGTAGTCCGGCGGTGCCGGTAGGCGCCGCCAGGGGGAAAAATCTAAAATTTGATTGCATTTGTTAACAGATTTTGTTCATAAAATGAGCCAAAAATGAGAACCATAAAAAATCGGTCTCGGGGTCAAGTCTCAGTCTTGAGCCTCGGAAAATTTTCAGTCTCGAACAGCACTACATTGGCACGCGCGGAGCGCCCATAATTTGCATATTTCTCATAATTTTGCGTTCAAAATCGATCCGATCTTTTTTACATGGTTTTTTGTTTTTGATCTATAAGATATATTTGCCCAATTATTAAGAAAAATAAGGGTTTTAGTGGACAATATTTGAAAATTTTTTGGGAATTGTTAATTGCTTTTGCCCAAAATAACCTAATTTCGAGCGAGTTTTAAAGAAATTTAATGAGTTTTTATTTAAATGGGGTCATCCTTGAAACTTGATTTTTTATTTGTTTTCGCACAATATAGGTAGTGACTTTGTTCAAAAAACTTTCAGGATAGGGGAGGGGGCAGGCGGTGCCGATAGGCGCCGCCGGGGAAATTTTTCAAAATTTTGCTCTGTTTCTTACCAAAAATTTCCCAAAAAATGACCAAATGTCTCTATGAAAACAATATGTAATTCGTAAATTTTCGATTTTATCCAGTGTAAATTTTTCACGGAATAACCGTGAATTGGTACCGTGAATCGTGACCGTGACCGTGAGTGAAAAAACCCGTGAAATTCACGGTAACCGTGACCGTGACCGTGATTCACGGCGCATCTCTAATATTTATTACTAGGGCGAGGATTCTTAGGTTTTTACTTATTTTTTCTGCGGCTTTAACTCGACGAGAAATGCACGAAAAACACCTTTTTTGTTCGGAAAACCTTCGTTTTAACGCCCCTATCCGACCCTAGGAATCCCTATTTTGGATGTTCGCCCCTAAAAATCCCTATTTTGAGTGTTCGCCCCTAAAATAAGTTTTTATCCCTATTTTGGCGTTTTCTCCAAAATTTATTAACAAAAATGCAATAAAAACAAAAAATACACCCCTAAGAATCAATCCAAAAAATTTCGAAAAATATACCCCAAAGAATCGACCAAAAAATTTTCAGAAAAATATACCCCAAAGAATCGATCCAAAAAATTTCGAAAAAATATACCCCTAAGAATCGACACTAAAATGAAAAAACTTTCTAAAATATATCTTATTTGTAACTGCAATCAGTGAATAAAATTGCTTGCCTTAATTTTAACTTATTTACATAGAGAAAACAGCAATTTAAAAAATTGCACGCCTAAATTTGAAACTTTTTCGCCCCTATTTTCGCCCCTATTTCGTGAATTTTTTGCCCCTATTTAGGTCCCTAAATTGGAATTTTTCGCCCCTAAAAATCCTCGCCCTATTTATTACCTATATTGGACTTACATACCGTATTTCCTGAATTAGTACTCCCGGGGGTTCTATTTTTCAACCCCCCTCAAAAGGGGGGTAGTAATTCAGGGGGGGGGTACTAATTCAGGGGGGGGTTTTATTTTTCAACCCTCATTTTTCAAAAACCCAGCAAAAATGGCGATTTTTTGTAACATTTCGCCAAAATAGCGAACTTTTTACATTTGTTTATAGCTAATAATAGCCAACTTTTTCTGTACCAAATTTCATTTACAGCAAATTGATCAGATCACTCCTTCATGGTGATCCGGAAAGTCAAAAATGGCTTGAAATCGGGAAAATTTAAAAAAAAAATTCCTAGGGGTTGTAAAAAATTTTCTGAAAAATTTGAGTAGGCCTATCATAAGGGGTACAAAATTCTCTACAGAATTACCTTTTGAATATTGGGTCTACGACTTATAGTCGCCTAGGTATGGGCACTTTAATTTTGATGTTGATCATCTCTACTGTAAAATGCACTATTTTCTTAAGAAATACAGTACTTTTTGTAGACACCGAAATTTAAGTGCCCATACCTCAAAAGGTATAAGTCGTAGAGACTTGCGGTCTTTTGCATATTGTAGAGCATTTCATGCTCTTTCAGATGTTTATGCTGATTTTTTTCAGAAAATTTTTTACAACCCCCTAGGAATTTTTTTTTAAATTTTCCCGATTTCAAGCCATTTTTGACTTTCCGGATCACCATGAAGGAGTGATCTGATCAATTTGCTGCAAACGACTTTTTTGATCAGCATCAAAAGTTAGCCTAGCAAGAATTTTTTCAGAATTTTTGGCCCACTAAATATTGAATTAAATCAAATGAAAATGTTTATTATAAACATATGACCACCCGAAAATGGAGTATGTCAGACAAAGTCAAATGTAATTCGGGCATCAACCGGTATTTAGCTTAATGTTTGGTATCTTTGAAAGCCCATTAAAAATGCTACAAAACGGTTAAGATTGTAGGCCTATAAAAGAGCTTACTAAAATTTTATTTAAAATTATTTTCGGAATTAAAAAATATTATAAACATATGACCATGACTGTATGATTGCCCTTTAGAGTTTCTTGGCCATACAAAAAGTTGGCTTACCTATTTTTGGAAAAAAAAATTTTTGGAGGGGGGTTATAATTCAGGGGGGGGTACTAATTCAGGGGGGGTTATATTTTTCAACCACCCTCCAAAGGGGGGTTATAATTCAGGGGGGGGGGTACTAATTCAGGAAATACGGTAATATTGTTTTTCCCCGTTTTTGCAGACATCACGCCTCTTTACACTGCTGTCAACATGGCACATTATTCATTAATTAGTCTCAATTGATCGCTTAATTGGTAATTATTAATCTCAATTGATACACTTAATTGGTTACTTATTAATAGAGAACGGAAAAAAGCAACAAAAATCACAAAAAGGCACTACAGTGCCGGAAAAAAGTTTATGCGCCGACCTAAAATTTTTAAATTTTTGTGTTTTCTTGGAAATGACTAACGATAGAAAATGGTTTGTTTTACAAAAATGTAGTGTTAACTATGCTAAACAAAAGCTCATGGCCATTTACTGAATTTAATTCCCATTTCACTTTTTTGCTATCAAAAGTATGCGCATCATTCAAAATGCGCGGAAAAAAGTTTATGCGCATGAAGAAAAAAATTTTAATCTCAGACCTAGAGCACAGAAAAATCTGAAATAATTTATTCTAACATAACTTTTATGCTGATCAAAAAAGTCTTTTATAGCAACTTGAACAGATCACTCCTTCGAGGTCATCTGGACACTCCAAAATACACTGAAAAACGGGAAAATTTTCAAAAAAAATTCCTAGTTTTTTTCTTCATGCGCATAAACTTTTTTCCGCGCATTTTGAATGATGCGCATACTTTTGATAGCAAAAAAGTGAAATGGGAATTAAAATTCAGTAAATTGCCATGAGCTTTTGTTTAGCATAGTTAACACTACATTTTTGTAAAACAAACCATTTTCTATCGTTAGTCATTTCCAAGAAAAATACAAAAATTTAAAAATTTTAGGTCGGCGCATAAACTTTTTTCCGGCACTGTATAATAGGCACCAAAAATTGCAAAAAAGGCATGAAAAAGGCACGGAAGTCCAGAAAAAGACATGAAAATAGGAATTAAATTTTTAAATGATTATTAAATAAATATTTTATAATTTTTCGAATAAGGAAAAATTTTTAAACATAAAATTTTTATCAAGAAAAATAAAATAAATTTTGGCGATCAATTTTTGAGAAAATTTTTCAATTCTTAGGGGGTGTATTTTCTCAAATTTTTCAGGTCATTTCTTAGGGAGTGCATTTCCCGATTTATTGCATTTTTAATGGTGCCTCAAAATCCGTCCTCTATCTACTTATTAATTATTATCAATCGATCGCTTAAATCGGTTTTAATTCAATTCCGATGAAAAAAGGCACTGATGAAAATTATTTGGGCATTTTTATTTTGTGTTCCGCTTCCAAAAATGGTTAAATGTTTATTAATAATTAGGTTCTAAATTATATGAACTTGAAAAGCACAAAAATTGCCGAATATGGAATTAAAGTTTTAAAATGCCAAATTTTATCAAATTCTAGCTTCACAATTGCAAACCAAATACATCTCAAAAGTTTTTGTAATAATCTCATTCTTTGTCAGCGAAAATTTTCAAGAGTCGGTCTTTAGGGGGGTGTGTTTCTCGCTATTTTTCCATTTTCTTGTGTAAATTGCCAAAAATGGCCGAAAATGATCTAAAAACGCAAAAATGGCCAAAGTCCTCCGTTTTTGCTTCTTTCACTGTGAAATCGATGGCCAATGTCACTTTGTCCTCACTTTTGTCGTAAAAGCCGTTGCTCGTATCTATCAGTTCCTTAATTGATCATAATTGAGTCAATATTAAGTAGAGATCGGACCGGTCGGTTTTTTTTCGGTTTTTTTCGGTATTTTCGATTTTCGGTTTCGGTTTTTGACCGAAAAAAACCGACCGAGAATTTTTGAGTTTTTCGGTTTTTTTCGGTTTCGGTTTTTTTCGGTTTTTAACCGAAACCGACCGACCGAAATAATCAAAAAATCGAAACAATCGACCGACTTTTGTGAAAAATCAGTTGGCCATTTTCGTAACAAAATTCATTAAAAAATTCTTAAAATTTCGCCCGGCGGCGCCTATCGGCATCGCCGGCCCAAACGTTATACCTAGGGCTCGAAAAAAAGGCAATAAAATAGGCACCAAAAAATTTAAAAAAGGCATTAAAAATTTTTTTATTAAGGATTTTTAGGGAGCAAAACACGTAAAACTTAACCAAAAGTCTTAATTTTGCTGATTTAATAATAATTCAATATTTTATAATGTTTTTCAATAAGGAAGCAAAAAATTTTTATCA
Organism: Heterodera schachtii; assembly: GCA_023374025.1. Classification (NCBI taxonomy): domain Eukaryota; kingdom Metazoa; phylum Nematoda; class Chromadorea; order Rhabditida; family Heteroderidae; genus Heterodera; species Heterodera schachtii. Next base: position 1,446,312 of record SIJG01000021.1, read on the forward strand.
AGAAAAAATAATAAAATTTTGGCGAACAATTTTTGATTCAATTCCTAAAGGTATATTTTCTGGAATTTTTTAGACCATTCTTAGGGGTGTTTTTTCTGAAATTTTTAGATCATTTCTTAGGGGGTGTATTTTCTGAAATTTTTTAG